>NKZA01000054.1:0-102608 GCA_002374405.1 Metschnikowia cubensis | reverse complement strand
CATGGAAGCAATTGGAAATGTTGATCTCCTCTGGACGAGATCCAACAAAATCGGTAATGTGAACAAGTGCTGAGTCCGTAATGCGTGTGTTCCAAGGAGTTAAATCCAATACATTAAAAAGGTTAGGCGCCGCGTAAAGAAGTTGTCTCCAGCGGCGGCACACCAATCTTAGCTTCATTAGGTCCGCTAGCGAAAGGTATTCAAAGCTTCGAAGCAAGATTGTGGATGGAATTGAGCCCGTGGGCACTAAAACTGATGACCGCCTCCTGCCCGCGAGAGAGGACAATTTAATTCTTTTGTTTGCTGGCATGTACTGAAAAGAATTGTTCCTTGATAGGTTAGCCTGGAAGACACCAGCAGGCGTTAGAGGGTTCATCGGAGGAACTGCAAGGTCCAAAGGACCGCGTGGAAGCTGCATTTGGTTCTCTGTCATCGAAAATCTTTTCCTGCTTCCATGCACATCGTCGTTGGAGAAGACCGTAGTCTTGGCCGTTGAAAATGACTGCATTTGTGACGCCACGGAATCATTGCTGACACCAGAAACCGGCGACACAGATCTGGAGAGCGAAGCTCTATATTTCTTGACTGATTCAGTATCGAAGCTCCAAGAAGCATTGAACAAACTGGATTGGTGTGTTTCGGGAGAAGCATTGAGAGATGCAGGCTTCAAAACGTTGAGATCACTAAACGGCAACGTAATGTTGTTGTTGGAGGATGGAGTTGCAAAAGACGACGGTGGTTCAGTCACCTGTGATGTCTGTAGAGAGTACTCATTGTTCAAGTCCTGGCGAGCATTCGCAGTTTGTCTCATCTCCTCCACAATCTTGGGGTATTGAAGGCAAACCTGCTCCAAGAGGTCGGAACGAATGACAATGAGTTCAACCGAAGAAACCGACCGGATGGCAGCACTCCTGGTCATGTTGTTTTTGCCCTGCAAAAGCTTGAGGAATGACATTTCACCAAAGTAGGAACCATCTTTTAGACGCGCTAGCACCACTTCCCTATTGTCGACGTAGTCTACCACTTCAACTTCGCCGTGTGTGACGAAGTAGATATCCAGCCCTGTATGCCCTTTCCGTAGGATGTACTCAAAAGGTTTTAGACTGATGGGCTCAACGCCTAGCGCAAGCTTGTGTATGATATTCTGGGGTAGGTTGGCAAAAATCGGCACTGATTTGATGAAATCCTGGATAGACACGGTCAGATCAACGTTGTCAGCCAGAGTGACACTGATGCTTTGTGTAGCATGAACTATTTGAGAGAGCGGCAGTGGGCTTGTAGAGCTGGATATAATAGAAGACACGATTGGGCGCAAAGAGAGCTCATGGGCGCCCACAGCAGGTGACTTGGAGACTTTGAGGATAGGAATGTCGGCCTTATTTTTTTTCTCTTGCATGGCCAAGCGTTCCTGGGCTTCGTCACGAATACGTCGTTCGATGACAGGGTACGATCGAAGAACTCCATTTAAAGAGTCAGCAGTAAGCACTCCTGCCAAGACACGCTGGTTGGCTACCACAGTTGCAGTACGAGGACGGTTGTATAGAATACCGATCTCGCCAAAGAAAGAGCCCGTGTCCAACTCAGCGTATACGGACTCTCCATCGGTAGAGGTGACGCTCACGCTGCCTTTAAGTATCCAGAACATGGACAACGCAGGGTCTCCTTCCTTGATGATGTATGCCTGCGGATGGTACTGGAATAGTTTGAGCTTGGAGGCCACTTTGGAGTGGAACAGCTTGGGAGCATCTTTGAAAAGAGGGAAAGTCTGGAGACGGTTCATGAGAGTTGAAGGGATGTTGTTTTCCAAGCGTTCATCGTCGCTTTCACTTTCATGAGTGTGGCTTGTATCCGAGATGGGCGAAGGGGCTATAGAACGCAGCGGTATATCGGGCTCTGTTTTGCGCTTGATATGGCCAGCTAGTGGCGACGAGCTCGGCGGCTGGAAGCTTCTTAAGGGCAGATTCATACCGGTAGACGAGCTTATATCATCAGATTCTAGGAATAAAGAAGAACGGGACGTTAGTGGTTACAGGAGCAGCGTGCTTAGGATGACGGATAAGCTGCCTTTGAATTGGAAATTTGCCGAGGGGTGAGCTATATCAAAGGTATTGTGGAAACCAGGGGGATATATGGTGCTACTTCAGGCGTTGTTCGGAGGTTGGAAGTGTGTGGGGAGCGTGTGTAGGTCTGGTGATGATAGTTGAGAGAGGTCGGAAAAAGGCAGTCGCATTTTGTTGTAACGCTGCACCATGCATAGATAGATTACCCATGCGGCACTGTCTGGGTAATAGAAGCACGCCACAGGTAGCCAAGAAGAATTTCCCTGAGAAATACGGATCGTATGGCAAAGCTTAATTAACTTACATGATTTTAAGGCTGCAGTCGGCTCTAAGAGAACCAAGCACAATGAGCTCTCCTGGAGCACAATAAACTACTTAAGCACCATAAATTAAGCATTTGAGTGCCCAAGCACAATACACTTATACTCAAGCGCAGCACATTCAATATTTGCAAGCTACGACACTGTCAACCTGGAGTCAAAATGCCGCCGTGAGTCATGCCTTTAAAAGCAGCAACCGTTTTCTTGTCAGACATACATGGGAAAAGGGGTTTGCACAAACGGTCTGGTGCAGAAGCACCAAAGTTTTGTTCACAGCACAACATTGCTGCGCAATCTGGCATGCGCGGCACCTGAGCAATACATTATAGAATATTGATGAACATCAGGGGCAGCATGTTCGGTGCAGGACTACGTCGGTGACGACACCCATTAAACATTCCTAATGCTAAGAGCTACTGTCGCCATACTTTTTTTTTAATTTTTTTAGGGAGTTGCGGTTGCTGTACATCTTTAGCTTCTAAGTTTAGCACTCTGCTTTCTCTTTGGCCAGCCTGCTTACCCTCACGCATATCCCCGCACACGCAGACGCTGCGAGGGCCTCAGGTGATCTTTGTACACTATTGGCTTTTGTTCCTAATTTGTGCGAGATTCTTGCCCCGTGCAGAAATGGCTTCTTCTTCGCAGTGACAATAGGACGTCGCGTGCATTGCTGCAGGAGAATAGAAAGTGGAGTCGGCAACTGCCACCTTAGTTCTTACGTGACGTCACCAACTTTAAACAGGTACCTGGACGATACGACGCTTAGAGTTAGTGTAATGCTTATGCATCTAAAAAAACACTAACAAGCTCGGCGACACTTGAACTTGCACTTGAAATACTAAATATGGTATACGTCCTAATACTTGAGAAAACTGACTCTACATATGGTTCGAATTATCCGTTCAGACTTCCTATATACACATTAGAGCCTGAAGTCGATAACAGCAGCAGGCCCGTTGGTGCTGCTCAAAGTGCACTGTCCTATTAAATTGGGGTTCTTGGTGCCGGGGGGCTGGAGTGCGTACACGGCCTCCGAAGCTGCCTTGATATTCTTGATGATCTCTTCATCACTGAAATCGCACCGACCCACGGGAATGTAGAGCTGGTCGCGCTTCTGCTTGAAAGACAAGGAGTCAGACGATTTTTCCAACATGGCAAGAATGTCGTCGCCAACAGTGTTTTTCTTGACAGAGGGCATCAAGTTCTTGGTTCCCAAGTCACGTGCAATTGGACGGAGCAAAGGCACCATTTCGGGCGATGCGAAACATTGTGTGAACTCTTTGAGTTGCACCTTTCCTTGCTGAATTTCTTCAATCAATTCCTGGCCACCAAGCTTGTACGTTTTTCCAGATTGCTCTAGTTTTTCTATCTGCTCGGAATCCTGCGTGAAAACCAAGGGATAGTTGGACCGGATGGATTTGGGGAAAACGACCTCACCTCTCAAAGGCTTGGATCCCTTTTCGGGAAGGGTGACAATTTGTAGACTGACCGTGGTTCTGGAAGCTGGCTTGCCCACCTCCGAGGCACGCATGTACTTCATGGCGGTAGGAATGTCCATGTATAAGGGGTGTTCCTGGGGAGGACCCCTGTGCTTTTGCTTTTTGATGGCGGCTCTCTTGGCGAGGATTCTGAGATCTTTCACGGCATTGTGTTTGGGAGAAGGCCTAGGAACAGCATGCTGAAGAAGCGAGGCGGAATTCCAAAACGAACGTGCCAAAGGAATAAAGGGTTTACCCCTGAAAACAGCTGGAATCATGTCTATGTAGGCAGTCATGGATACTAAAATTTTTTACTGAGTGAGTAAGTGCACGTGATAACACACGTGACCCAGTTTCAGTGGTGTGCTTCATGGAACTGCATAGAATCCAATATTGATCACATGTTTTTCACGTGCGGAAGTGTCACGAGATTCATGCGCGGTGAGCTGTTTTCCCAGACGCGGGCTGTGATGGAGCTAACATCACCCACGCAGCAGGAGTGCAGACGGCATCAATGGAAAAAATAGTAGCCGCGGCAATTTTCTTCCACAATAGGAAACAGAAAAGCAGAGTGTGTATATCTCGACCTATATACCGCACGTTCATCTCGAGTTCTGCACCAGGAGCGTGGTCCAACACTCCACCGCCAGCCTCACATGCAAGTGGAGTCAGCAAAGGCTGTGAATGTCCACTCTTCCAAAGAAAGGGGGGTTTCAAGAGAGAACAGCGAAGCCGCAGCTTCCAAACTAGAGTAGTCAAGCAAGATCACCAACGGTTTCATCGAGAGGCGCAGGGGGGTGTTGCGAGCTATGGTCACACGGAAAAGAAGGAGAGACGCAGGAGGTGTTAAATTATTATAACGTCCATGCGATCGAGAGTCTAGACCGCAAGGCCCAAATTCAATGTAACGTGATAGCGACTTTAAATTCACATTGATCCAGATCAGTTTCGAGAGGAACTCCGAAAGAGCCGCATATGGGGTCGGTACATGCTAAGCCTAATTGGAACTGCGGTTGGAGTCCGCAAGCCATAGAAGTAGAGAATCAGGGGGTATGAAACGTATTCAGAATGCCCATAGTAAAAAAGTGTAGCAAGTAAAAGAGTGGCAGATTTGGCGGTGTACAAATTGGCAGTGTGGGTGCTGATGGTGTGGAAAATTGTTGAGAAGTTTAAAAATGGTTAGAAGCATGGAAAAATTGTTCAATGCTTGGAATATCGTTTCGAGCCAGGAAAATTTTTTCCAAGTATGGAAGATTATTTAGAGTATGAAAGACTATTCGTAGAGTAGAAGCTTGTTTGGAGCATAGACGATTGTTTGAAGCGAGTCGGGAAAAAGTCTAAAAATAATCTTAACCGAAATATTGTTAGAGCATGGATGTGAACAAGGTCCAAGTGTCTAAAGTCCGGCGTAGCCAAGTTGATGAAAGTAGCTCGATCATCCCCATGGTCCCATTGTACTGCAACGGTCCGATGCGAGTGCATCTTTAAATCTCCTTCGCATGAGATAGAATATGGGCTTAGCATGAGCCCCCAGGGACAAGACACCCAGCACCAGGCCAGGGTCATGCCCAATTTACAAACTCCAAATGAAGGCAAATTCCACATTCCACCAAGTTGTTTGGTGGAATCCAGCCCCGTGGACAGGGGAAGTAGAGCCCCTATGGGAAGCGCAGGAGGAAGCTGCAGTTCCCAGTGAAGTAAAGAGCCATGCGTGTAAATCTGGAGCTGCGCGTTCACGCGTCTGGCTCATCCATTACTACAGGAAGCCCGGCTATTACTGGACGCACTATACCTGCCGCTGGCGCAAGCGCGGTCTCGAATTCCTTACAACGGACAATGACAAGGAAATCTTTATATATTGGAGGATCCATGGCCTTCGCAGTATCGGAATTTCGGGTCTTTTTAAAGTCTAAATCCCATCGCTGTCACCCCATCTTTCACCTTTCACTTTTTCGTGTTTTATTTCGCGCCTGCAATAGTCACTGAGAAGCCGCTGTGCCTAAGGTGATATCGACTCTCGCGTGTGCCAATAAATAGCCATCTCCACATTCTCGCCCTGGCCTCACTGGGTCCTCCGTGCACGCCCCACTGTTTGAACGTACTCCCTCCTGGAGCCACATATTGTTGATCTAGAAGAACCTATTTTTCTTTTTTTGCGTTTCGCTTGCAACTTATTTATTAAGAATATTTTTATTTTTATTCTTGGGCCTATTTAACTTTTTGACAGAAAAGCGGGGTACTCATCTGAAGCCTACGTCATTTACGCCCTACTTGATCTGAATTGCCCCTTTTGCTGGATTCACTCGCTAAATCCCGACAGTTTATTTGTTGAGTCTCTGACACAGCCCGCTCGCTTCATTACCATTTTCAGTCCTTCAAGAACGACCCATCGAAGGGCCTTGAACCTCACTTCTCGTGCTCATTTCATCAGCTCTCACAATGAGCGTGCCAGCCAATATAAGGGCCTATGGCACTTCTGAACCTTCTGCTGACGAACTTGCAGCGGTACTGAAACTCCCCACGCGTGTGATTGATGTCCAGGGCGTCTCGGCTGAGGTACCAGTGTCTCTTGTGGCCTGCTTTGACTATCTCTTGAATGATGGTATAGTGGAGGGCATCTTTCGAGTCAGTGGTTCTGTCCGCAAAATCAAAGAAGTCAAGGGCGACTACTCGAATCTCAATAGCTGGCTTGAAAGTCCCTGCAGCAAGCCTTTGCCTCGTGATGTTTCCGGGGTTTTGAAGAGGTATACTCGAGATTACTTCCATGCTATAGGAGGCTTGTTCACGCTGTCCGTTTTGGCCTCGTTACATAAATTGTACATTGCCCATGTACTGAATGTGCCTTCTCCAAAGGTAAAGAGGTCAACTTCTTTCAGCTCAGAACTACCTTCGGTGTCTGAAACAGACATGGACCATACACCAGTATCGGAACCCTCAGTGTTGATAAATGCCACCAGTGAGCTTCTAGCGTCGAAAAATCCATCGTTCAAAAATGCCTTGTTCATCTATTATCTCAAGATGCTCTCTCTTTTGGCTGCTCACGAAGAAACTACTAAGATGAACAGTACTAACTTTTCCATTTTGTTTCAGCAGCACATCTTTGAGACGTCCAACCTCTCGGAGCTTTCAGCGTACCAGGGTTTGCTACTGTTTTTAATTGACAATTTTAGTGCCTTGGCTACAAAATATGCTGCAGACCACGAGTTCTATGGTCTCGTCGAGGAATCCGACAATGAAATCGATTCTGATTCGACCGAGTCTGCCGAATCGCCCATCTCGTCGCCTTTGACTGAGTGCTTTTCCAATAACCAATGCACCGTGGAATCACGCCGCAGATCCTCCATTTCAAACCGTCTCAGCTCGCTTTGGGAGAGCTATAACATGCCAGCCCGAAGTTCCAAGAGATTCTCTCTCTTTTCTAGAAATTCCGACAAGTTAAACACAGAAAACCGTCCTGTGTCACCACACGAACCTATGCCTTCATATGAGGACATGGTGAATAGAGCAGCTTTGCCTACAAATGCTGAACAGGTGATCACTAAGAGCTCCAACTTGGATGCATATAGCTCTTTCTTGGGCCCCTCCACCATTAGCTCCAATACCAAATTGGCCTCTAGTCCATCGCTACAAAGCATCCTGGAGCATGGCCCTGTTGTACAATCGCCTGTTTCCAAACTACTGACACCCACGGACAATTACTTTGAGAACGTGCCTGGAGCGCAGAGCCCATCCAATACCCCCGAGGCCAAGAGAGTCCGTCCTTCTCTCAGCGCCTCGGCCCAGCAAAACCCACATAGAAGTCTGTCGTCAGTGGCAATATCCGATGCGAACATATCGCCAAACTTGGCTGCAGTTTCTCCACTCACACCACCCGCAAGCAGTCCGATTCTACCGCAAAATGCCCAAACAATAGGTGAGCCTGAATTGGCTTCGGCCAAAAACAAGGCGCCTACAGAAGCAAAACCTTCTTTTGGCAGAAGACTATCGATGAGACTCCGAAAGAAAATCAGCAGCTGAGTAGATGAGCGTGCTCTCTTTTGGACAGAAGCATCATGGTGTAAAATGTTGTTTATTATGTATTTTGGTTTATATAGGTTTTATGGGAACGTGTATGGTATGGGCATTCGCACTGTAGTCGGAATGGCACCTCATGATAACAGAATCGCGTCTGGCACACAATCTTACTAGCTTTGCGCTAATGTTTTTATCATAAATCCACACTAGCCTCTGAATAACTTCAATAATTTCGAATCTCTAGACCTTTTTTGGTGTCTATCCGTTTACTGTGCCTGCATCGTCTTGTTTCATATTTCTGGCCCTCATGTTCCATCAGTTGAAAGTACTAGCAGGCAACAAGGTCATTGGATATCCCGATGGAAATATCCTTAGCTGGTGCCCGAAAATGGACCTCCTAGCCTTGTCCATGAACCAAACATCCATATGGGTGTTCCGAGCCGATGGTGAACGAATATACTCCATCAACAACCGTTCCCAAATCCTACACCTACAGTGGAGCCACAGTGGAAAGTTTTTTGTGGTTTCTGGAACAGATAACATGATCAAGGTCTACGATTCTAATACAGGCAAGCTAGTCAACAACTTCTCCACCAATGCCCATATGGAAATCACTTTGGTGAGTTGGGAGGCTATTGACATCGATAAGTCTGTGAAGCAAGGTCAAGACGTAACTTCGTTTCAGGACTTGTTTAAAGTGGAGATTCTAAATAACATGCCCAAACTCGCCAACGAGATCACGTCACTCGAGGTATCTGAGATCTCCGACCCCTCCAATGCTCCCGAGAAATCTGTTTCCGTGACTAATACCAATGAGGACAAATCCTCGATGGATTATCTATTTGTTGTCAATGCCAATTCACGTGTTTCTTTTACTTTCGACAACTTGTTCACGGTCTCCAATATCGAGCTCCAAAATGAACTCTCTGTATTGCATCATCTAATGGCCCACGACTTGTTCTCCCAGTTCTTGTTGGTCAAGGACACAAGCTCAAACTTGTATTTGCAGGAGTTGACCATAAATGTGGGTCAACTGGCGCAAAGAAAAAACCTCTTCGATGCCATCAGCTGGGCTTCCAAGCTTATTTCCATAATGAATCATATCACCGAACAGCTAGAGGCCATTAAAAACGAGGCCAAGGCATTTATCATTCTTTTTGACCGGTACTTGTCGAATTACAAAGATGCATTATATGAAGATGTTGATCTCACAACTAATTTCCCAACTCCTGAGATGGTGGAGGAGGCAATGTTTGATGATATGACTGGGATGCTCCTCACTGGGCTTATCCAGATCAAGATGAAAGATTACTGGCTCAATCAGTTTGGCGAAAAAGGCATTATCCGTTTGTCCTCCATTGGAAACGCATGCTACGATAACTTAAGGAAGACCATATTCACTCAGATCATTTTGGCCTCAGAAAAAGCCATCATTCTTTTGAGTTATCTAGAGAGTGTTGCCACCGCGGAATCGTATCTCCGAAGAGAGGTGTACGGAATCGACCTATCGGTGGTTAGCCAGGCTTTGAAAAACGCACAAACCGTCATCAAGGATCTATATGCTTTTATTTGGGAGTTAAACAAGGAACATAACTCGTTTAATGTGTTCTTGAACTGGGTCAAGGTAGAGGTGATACAAAAGCTCTCCAAGGAAGATACCGACCCCGAAGAATTCTTCAAAGAGAACCCCAACCTTAATTTTCAAGCCACGGATGTCATGGAGTACATTGACAAATATTTGCTCGATTCTGTTCTATGGCATTTCATAGCTCCAGAACTGTGCAACACAGAAGTTCTTACTAACAAAAACACCAGATCATTACAGGGAAAGCAAAACATAGAAGCTTTGCAAACGGACATCAAGGCCGTGACCGATGGAATTGAACAATACTTGGCAAAAAATGTGTCGTTCAAGGAACCTCAACCTTTAAATATACATTGCAAAGATAAAAAGACGGATATCGAGCTTTTCCCATCAGGCATCTTAGTCGCTGCTGCCTCTGACGCTACATTGGCAATTGTTGAATTCGAAAATGAATCCCAAAGACGGACAGAAATCCTCTTCCCAGATTCCATCATTGCACACAAGATCATTAGCATCGACAAAGTGTTGGTGTTGTACAAGATGTCGGATACCAAGTACTCCATCGACTTGATCCAAGTGCAGTTGAGTAATGCATCGGTTACTTTGAACCAGCAAACCATACTTAAGTCATTGGAGTTCACTCCAGACACGTTTGTGAAGGTTCCAAAGTATATGACTCTCAACAGCATCACCAACGATTCGCATATAATCGGGTTGGTAATGGATGAGTCCAAAAGGCAGTACGTGGTGTTTGAAATATGATTATTTATAGAAATTATTCATCGGGCAAATTTTATAGTCTCCCTTGGAGGTCACGAAGAATTGTCTCTCCACGTATTGCCGATAGTAGAACTTAATGTTCCGTTCATTAGGTACCAATGTTTTGTGTTGCACATGTTTCTTGACCAAGGGAGATACTTGCTGGTCTTCACGGGCCTTCTGCCTGATGCTGGAGCGATAGAAATTAGGATTAATCCCTTGGTCAGATTCAATGAAATGGATAAGGTACTGGAGATCAGATTCCCGGATCGCCTTGAATTCCTCAATAAGTGCCTTTGCATAATTTATCTTCTTCTTGAGCTTGGACTCTCGTGTGGTCACACTCTCTGGAAGACCATAGCGATTGGGCTGGTAAAAAACTTCCATGGGATGGATTTTGAGTCCCAGCAACTGCGAGGCATTTTTAAGTATGAAAGAGTGGAACTTAGCATAGTTATCTCGAAGTCTCTCAAGAGTTTTTTGTCCTCTGGAACTAGGACTTGGTAGAGGTGTAAGCATATCAGAAGGTTCCTCCAAATTAAGTTCAGTCATTAGTGAAAACTCTTCGACTGGCTCCAGCAACTGTAATTTCTGGTGGTACAACGCTATAGACTTTGCATCCCCAAAATCGTCTATTAAATGCACCTGGGGCCATACCTTCTTGAATGCACTATACTTGACGTGTTGGAACTCACGCGCCCATGGCTCCAGTAGGCCCCTAGGCTTATACACGAGATCCAACAATTCGTGAAACAACTTGTATTTCCTCAGTAGAATATCATCCATGATGGCCATGCATTTGTCGTAAGCCTTTCGATCCACCACCGAGTACGTGGGTGCATCTTTGGCTGTGAGAAACTCGGAGCGTACATTGGTTCGGAGAAGTTCTAGACTATTCCTATCAAGAGGCAAGCGGATGATCTTGCGGTATAGCGCACGATAGTACTTTAATGACATTGGTCTGCGGAAAACACTCCGGCAACACTGAACAGGGCAGTATTAACTATGTGGAGTCCGCAGGCAGTATATAGTGCCTCTTCGCAATCGCGCACCAGTATACTGAGAAACAAGGCTCTAGCGAAACGTCGCTCGCATGCGTACGCGAAACCTCCACCCAAGGCACTAAAGTACTACTACACAAAAGTCCCACATAGACCATGGCATTAGCTGAAAGCGTTCTACGCAAAATCAACAAGGCTGGGCTCTTGCCGAAGATTATCCAGAAGCTTCCGGTATTATCCATGGTGTTGGCCTTGGCCAGCATAGCCTGGCTTCTCATCCTCCCCATGGACGGCCAATACAGACACACATACATTTCCGAAAACGCATTGATGCCCGGTCAAGTGACCTCTTACTTTCGGGAGAGTGAGTGGAACTATGTGAGGGGCTTTCGCTCCGAGGCCAGCAAGTGGGACTTTGAACAAGTGTCCCAATCCAACCCGGAGCTTGAAGGCTGGCTACAGGATATGGAGATGACAGTGTCCCACTACGAGGACCCTAAAAACAATGTATCTACTATGTACTCGTTGATGCATGCTCCCCGGGGAGATAATACCGAGTCGTTGGTTTTGGTGGTGCCATACTTTACGTCGGATGGGAAGCGCAATGTGGGTGGTTTCTCCTTGGCTCCTGCCTTGGCTAGGTACTTTGCACGCATGTCCATCTGGTCCAAGAACATTATCATGGTGTTCCCACGTGACTCCCACTCGGTGCTCCGCTCGTGGGTCGAAGCCTACCATACCACTTTAGATGTCACTGCGGGTTCCATTGAAGCGGCCATTACCATGGAGTACGCCTCTGATGTTGACAACTTTAACCACTTGGAAATCTTCTACGAGGGCCTCAATGGCCAGTTGCCCAACCTTGACCTCATTAACACCGCCACCACCGTGGCAAAGCACGAGGGCATTAAGATTGGAATCCAAGATACCTCCAGAAATGACCTTGAAAGAAACGATTACTGGTCTCGGTTGCGAATTTTGGCGCACGGAATATTCCGGTTGGCTTTCTCCGAAGCTAATCAAAAACCTTATGGATGTGAATCCTTTTCGGGCTGGCAGATCCAGGCCATGACATTGAAGGCAGTGGGCGAGGGCGGCCCAGATATTACCCAGTTTGGAAGAGTGGTGGATTCGACTTTCCGCTCAGTGAACAATTTACTTGAGAAATTTCACCAGTCTTTCTTCTTCTACCTTTTACTTTCTCCGTATCATTTTGTGTCAATCGGAACATACTTGCCCTCAGCCATCATTGTTGCTGCTGCGTTTTTCGTCAGTTGCTTGTACTCACTTGCCTCAGGAGTATCAACAATAGACTTCCTCTACAACATCAAAAACATTTTACTTTTCTTTACATGCATTGAAACGTTCTCTTTAACTGGGGCTATCTTTTTGCAGAACATTGCCATGGGATCACATGCTCAGGATATCAAAACGTGGGCCATAGTGCTTACTTTGATAACAATACAAACGGTCTCTTCCATTGGAACTCTCTTCCGGGGCTCCATGCCCGTGTTCTTCTCAAGACCATTGTCTCACATGCTCTTGTCATTTGCACTCTATTTTATTGCTATGCTTATCATCAGTCTTTTGATTGTGCATTTCTCGTTGGCCTTATTTATCGGCATATTCGCTTTTCCTTTGACATTAATCCAGTCATCATTGAACCGAGTTGACCAGGGTACCATTTCTAAAGCCAAAGCAGACTTGAAGATCGCCATCTACCTCTTTGTTTCATGTCCCTTCACCGTCATCCTCGGCTTAGGCTACATTCTTGACGGTGGAAAGATCCCAGGAGCTCTATCGTTGGTTAACAGCTTGCTCAAATCGTGGAACGAGATGCAAAGCTGGACTTGGTTTGTGATCGCCTTGGGCTGGTTCCCTGCCTGGTTTACGGTTGCAACTAGCTGTGCTTTTGGAAACTTTGCCACTACTTCAAAGTCGAAAAAAGAGTGATTAGATGCGTTATGCTGTTCGAATGAACGATTGTTCAGTACTCTATTGTAAACGTTCTCATGTCTTCACACTCTATACTTGGAAACAAAAGCGGCATGGAATTTGGTCCATCTGTCAATCCATTCAGACCCTGGGGCAAGGAATGTGGTTCTGATGTGGTAAGTGCCTGGAACTTGTCCGAAACCACTGCCTGGTACAGAGCAGATTCCTGTCTCTTCTAACAATTTCTCGCAGTATAATTCATCCGCTTCTGATCCAGTAGACTCGCTCTCCTCAAATAATTTGGGGTATGTTTCCTTGGTGACTTCCAACTTAGGGAAAAGATACATTGCGCCCTGAGGCTTGTTGCACGAGATATCGGCCATTTTGGAGAAGGCCTCGAATAAAAGGTTGGCACGTTTTTGCAAAGAGTCATGAATTTTCAGAGTCTCAGCATTGTAGGTTTCGTAAGAAGGAGATCCCGGTTTGGGAGGATTGATCATGAGTTCAACTAAAGCCTGGCCCGTGACGACTGAACAAAGGTTGATACTAGCTAATTTGAAAATGACGTCATGGACTTCTTTGGAGAAACCAACAAGTTCCATGTATCCACCTCTTTGGCCACATTCTCCACTAACACCTTTAGAGGTGGAATGCAACGAAGCGAGCTGAACATTCTCATATGCTTTTTCATTTTCTTGAAGCATCGAAGCCAAGACTTTCTTAGTAGAAACAAAGTCACCCTCGAAAACATTTTCTTGGTAAACCTCATCAGCAATGATCACCAAGCCTTCAGTGGCAGCAATTTTAATAATCTCTCTAATATCCTGCTCAGGAAGGATAGACCCTGTGGGGTTACCAGGGTTAATCAACACCAAGCATCTTGGCTTAATACCCTTTTCCTTATTCTTCTTAATCAAAGTTCGAATTTCGTCGGGGTTGATTGACCAATCATTGGCCTCGTCTAAATAATAACCGATCGGGACCGAATTGTTCAACGCAATGGATGCAGTATAGAGTGGGTACTGCGGTATAGGGATCAAAAAGCCAGTGTTATCACCCTGGGATAAGATCTGGATCAAATATGACACAGCTGTAGAGGCCCCCGAGGTACAGAAGATATTGTTAGGCGAAGCGGGGTAATTGTCACGGTTGGAGATGAACTTTGCAATCGACTCACGCACGCTGATATCTCCCTGTGAATGAGAGTAGGCACCCACAGATTTGGCACTGCCCAAGAGTGAAGTTGCTCTCTCGACGACATCGGGCGGAAAGAAGGCATTCCTGGTCTGTGGGTCCAAAACGTCCAACTTCTCAATGAGCTCGGGATACTGCATCAATGCCAAAGTTTGTCTATACCATGATAATGGTTTTTGATCTAGCTGCTGAGGATTCCCAATGTTGACACTGATGATCTCATCGAACTTATCGATTTTGTTTTCGGCGAGCTCAGACCTCAACTCGTCGGCCCGGATGGGGATTTTTCCTCGAACAGCATACTTCGCTTCCAAAGTGGATTTGTTCAATTCGTTAACGGTCAACCTGGGCGCAACGCCACTGAGGTATCTATTTAAGGAGGGTCGGGAAACTCTGGTGAACATGGGAGCAGCTTTCACTTTGCGGTGGTGTAGGAGGGGTATATGTATGTCTCGAGTACTCCTCCAGTGTCGGATGCAGATTAATCCGTTTCCTGCACCGCGGGTTTAGGCCAGTATGGGGCAGATAAGAAACCACAACACCTTTACCGGGTAACTACAACTTAATGGGTCGGGTAACTTCTTTCCTAGTGCCTGAAATTCCTTTTAACGTTTGTTATTGACCTAAATTTCGGGTGTACGTGTTCAAATGGGTATACGGCTTCCCCACATTTGGTGCGTCCCACGATGGCCTGACTCATTCAGTGACAGAATCATGTGACCTACTAAAATTTTAGAAAAAATTCGACCTAAGGCTTGGGGAAAACCCAACTAACTCCGAAATGCAAACATGTCCTTCAAGTGAATCCGTGTATTTCGTGGATTCGTCATATTCGGACTTGAACCTCCGACGGTTTACGCCGTGCGTCGCAGAGCATCGGCTCTATGACGGAGTTGTAGCATAATAGGACGGCATGTTGGCATCAAACCACTTTCTTCGATTGGTCACTTTAATATTTGAAAAAACATTTCAAGCATACTGATTCTACAAATTCCCAATATTTCAATTCCGAATACACGAAAATCGTGACTCTACAAGAATCTGACTTTTTTTGCTCTAATGCTATTATTCTAAAGTACTCTACGTATCTTTATAGACTTGCTATCGATAACTGTAATAGTACATGCAATGAATTGGCTTCGTTAGCTCGTTCCAAAATACAACGATTCAATGAACCGGTTGCGAAACACCCAATCAGTATCCTTGAAGCCCTCGGGGTTATGAGCAGTATCGATGTTCTCGATATTACTCAACTTGCCCACAACCACGCTCACTTCAGGGAAAACATTCAAAATCCTCTTGACCGCGATTTCCGTCAGCAAATAACAGATCAACACAATGTCACTTTGTTTGATTTTATGGTCCAACAACACTTGAATGGCCATGATTGCACCACATCCGCTGATGACTTGGGCATCAAGTAAAAAATAGACCGAGTTTTCACTTTCTCTGGGCAACGACTCCATGTGTAGTTGCGGCTCACCAGTTTTGGAATTGCTCTGGATTAAAAGCTTACCGATTGGAATGGCAGGAAACGTCTTTTTGACCAGATTCATAAAACAATCTCCCGACCGAATGATACTCACTGCAGTGATATCTTTGCTCGGCCGAAGACCTTCGTACTTGTTGTTATAATGACACGTGACTGGCATAGGATCATAATCCCTCAATGTGTCCAAAGCAGTTTCAATTAGGAGATTGGCAATTCTGTCAAAATAGAAAATGAAGTCCGACCGTTCTGTCGCCATATTGAAGAGAATTGCATGAATACCAGCGGTGTGGTTATTGGTGGGCAAGATGTGGAGGTTGGAGAGTCTAGACACATCAAGATTGAAGCCCAGGCCCAAGTGCTTGAGCCGTTCAAGATGCAAAGAACTCTTAATTGCTAGCTGCTTTTTAATGTGCTTGATCATCAAATCGATAGCAATGGTATTATCAAGGCCTCTGGGGATCACCAAATCCGCATTTCTCATGGTGGGAAGCACGTATGCGGCGGCATTGGGCTTCACAAAAGTCTCCCATTGCCGAATACACCCCATTAAATCTCTTCCACGGTACAATATGTCCCTGGTGAGTCTTCTAGCCAAACAAATGTCAAGATCCGTGTCCACGAACACCTTGATATCCATTAAGTCTAGTAGCCTCTGGTCATACAATGCGTAGATGCCTTCAACAATAATGACATTGGCCCCATATATGGTAATTGTCTTATCCAGACGCTTGTGGATAGCGAACGAATAAACCGGAATCTCAGTTTTTTTACCTTTCTTCAAGGAGGTGATTTTCTCCACCACAAGGTCCACGTCAACCGCGCTTGGCTTATCGAAATCATAATTACACGAATAGGCCTTCTCCGATTCCTCCTCCGATAAGGGCTTGTAGAAGTTGTCAAACAGCAAAAGAACCGTCCAAGGCTGGTTCAATTCCTGGATGATTTTCTGGGAGATGGAGGTTTTCCCTGATCCCGAAGACCCTGCTACTCCGATAATATAAGGCTCAGTCCACGGCGGAATGTACTTTTGGTTAGAGGCCACTTTTGATAAATCTTGCTGGCTTTCATTAGGGGCGGGGCTTTTGCTGCCCTCACGAGACCCAGCCACTGACGGAAAGAACGATGAGTTCGGGCCTTCATCGGGGGCGATTCTGGAAGAAGACCTGGTGACCAAGGAGGCCATACTGAGAGATTTTAATTTTGAGATTGGGTAGTTCTCCATTTTCTAGATGGTAAATGTTAAAATGAAATAGGATCTGAAACCGACTTCTGGATCTTACTAGAGAGCAATTCATCTTCTGCAGCTCCTCACATCGGAGGTACGGGTCCGAGTCCCAGACCTAATGCGAGTCATATTAAGCTTAAGTACTCTACAGGATTCCCCACATGAAATGAGTCAAATTACGGGTAAGGGGCACAGGCGAAGAAGAGTCGATGATGGGCTTGATGATTATAATGTTAGCATAGAGTCACTTGCCTCAGCAGCTATCGAGTCCGAACCTCATAGCATTACACCCTCCACTGGCCTAGATTCAGGTCACTCATCAGAGAACAATGGCCCACCCGCAAAATCCAAGGCCAGATCAGATGTTCAGGGGCAAAACCCGCATGAATCACAAATGAGGCGAAAGTTCGATGCCCAAGTTAAGCAATTGCGCAGAAGCATACAGCAGTTGGAGTCTGCCAGTGACCTTACGCCCAAAGAGGCAGATGAACTCAAAGAAAAGAAACAGCTTATAGAGGAAATTTTCTCATCGAAGGAAGATTCCACGTACGTTCTTCCTTCAGAGTATCGGAATCCGAAAGGAGGAATCGATCGCCAAAGAAAGAGAGATCTACTAAGAGCCGTGGAGCCGGTGGATGAGGACCAATTCCAGAAACGGAGCAAGTACTCAAACCATTGGGAGGAGGCACAACTTAAAAAAGCCCAGGAAATCATTTCTTCCAACCCAGATGAAACCAACTTACCTGGTCAACAGCAATATGAGTTTGTTTTTGACGAGTCTCAATTCGTTGACTACGAGGAGGAGGCTGAAATGCCAGGAACAGACGGCGAAACCATAGATGCTGCAAACAAATATAACGACATTCAAGCTGTGAGAAGGTCTCTTCCGGCTTTCAAGTATAGACAGAAGTTCTTGGACATTATGAAGAACAATCAAGTGGTGATCGTGGTGGGGGAAACGGGGTCGGGAAAAACAACCCAGATTCCGCAATATCTTCACGAAGAAGGCTACACCAAAGCCCGGGCTCCTAATGGCCAGATCATGAAAGTGGGCTGCACCCAACCACGGCGTGTTGCTGCTACATCGGTGGCTCGAAGGGTTGCAGATGAAGTTGGGTGCAAAGTCGGCTCGGACGTCGGTTACAGTATCCGTTTCGAAGACGAAACCTCCAGAAATACTGCCATAAAGTACTTGACAGACGGTATGTTGCTTCGAGAGTTTTTGACTGACCCTACGCTTTCTACATACAGCGTTTTAATGATTGACGAAGCCCATGAGCGAACTGTGTCCACAGAAATTATACTTACGTTGCTTAAAGACATTATAAAGGAGAGGACTGATCTTAAGTTGATCGTGGCGTCCGCTACAATCAATGCTAGCAAGTTCTCGGATTACTTCAACAAAGCACCTGTGTTTAATATCCCAGGCCGTCGGTTTCCTGTTGACGTCTGTTACACAAAACAACCTGAGGCCAATTACATACAAGCTGCAGTCACCACCATTTTCCAAATCCATACCAAACAAGAGGGGCCTGGCGATATCCTAGTCTTTCTTACAGGACAAGAAGAAATTGAAACAATGGATGAGATCTTGAGAGATGCGTGTGACAAGCTCGGGGACCTGATTAAAAAATTGATAGTGGCCCCCATTTATGCCAATCTTCCCCCCAACATGCAAGCCCGGATCTTTGAGCCAACTCCTCCTGGCTCTCGCAAAGTGGTCTTGGCCACCAACATCGCCGAAACTTCCATCACCATCGATGGCATTAAGTACGTTATTGACTCAGGCTACGTCAAGGAAAATGTTTTTAATGCAAGCACAGGCATGGAGAGCTTGGTTGTAGTACCTTGCTCTCGAGCCTCCGCGGATCAAAGAGCCGGAAGAGCAGGAAGAGTTGGTCCTGGAAAATGCTATAGACTATTTACCAAATGGTCCTACACCAATGAGCTACAAGCAAACCCCACACCTGAGATTCTCCGAGTCAACCTAAGCACGGTGGTCCTCTTGTTGCTTTCCATGGGTATTAATGATCTTGTGAATTTTGACTTCATGGATCCTCCCAGCAAGCAAACGCTCATCAAGTCGCTTGAGCTTCTCTATGCTTTGGGAGCTCTCAATTCGAAAGGGCAACTTACCGACATAGGAAAGAAAATGGCCCTGTTCCCAATGGACCCTATGTTCTGCAAAGCATTGCTCACCAGTGCGAATTACTCTGTGACGTCAGAAGTGCTATCTATTCTAGCCATGTTGTCTGAATCATCGAGTTTGTTCTACAGGCCAAAAGATAAGCGTGAGCAGGCCGATAAGAGGAAAGAGTCATTCATGCATGTTGCTGGAGACCAACTAACTTTATTGAATATCTGGAAGCAGTGGAGCGATTCTGGCTTTTCAAATTTATGGTGCGAGGATAACTTCCTACAGTATAGAACACTCAAAAGAGCAAAGGAGATCAAGACACAGTTGGAAACCCTCTGCACCAAAATAGGAATCGACGTCAAGCCAGTTGCCGGAAATAGCCAGGATGATGTTGAAAAAGTCCAGAAAGCAATGTTGAGTGGGTTCTTTCCGAATTTGGCCAGAATATCCAAAATGGGCTCCAACTACGTCTTGCTTAAAAGGAACCAACCGGTTTACATTCACCCTTCATCGGCCTTGTTCAAAACCAAGCCTCCTCCGAAATTGCTCTTGTATCATGAGTTAGTCTTGACTAGCAAAGAGTACATGAGGAACTGTATGATCATAGAAGAGAAGTGGGTCAATGAGGCGGCCCCACATTACTACCGGGATGAAGAGTTGAAGCTCGCCAAAAGCTAAACAATGTTAGACGCAGAGCCATGCTTAATAGAGGGTAGAACAGTAATGCATTCATCAAGGTGCCTGATTTATGTACATGTAAAAAAAACTAATCTTCGTCAATCCAATAATCTTTGGTTCCTTGGTAAACTTGAGTCCTTCACACAGACCATGAACGCGTTAACCCTAGGCCGTACGCGGCTTTCCTTACGTGTTTCGCATCATTCCTCGCTGTTCATTCGGGGGTGAAAGGCGACTCCACGAACCAGAAAACCATTCAGTCGGATTCTTGAGATCCCATTTCCCATATATTCAATAAACCAAGTCAATATGTTTCATTCTCTGGGTTCTAAGGAGCAGCCGGAACATCCGACCGCAGCCAATCAGCACAATAAAAGGAGGAACCTCACAGATGAAGGCATCAGACCTTTTGAAAAGGTCAATCCGTTGCTTCCATTTGCATTCACCTCTACGTCCATGAGTCAAGGACACAGCTTAAATACAGAGCCCCGGGAAAGGCATGTCATTGATGAAAATGCTGCTAGCATATACCATACCCGGGTCACACAAGCTAATAGCACCAGAAGAGGGCCTGTGCTTGCCACAATGCCCTCCATTAAGAGAAAAATGGGAGAGAGTTTCACAGAGAAAGATGATGTTAAAAGAAGAGACTATGAGGACTTTTTTGAGGGCCCATCTGCTCAGCTAGAGCAGCCTACACAAGCCAGCACTCTGTTCTCGTCGAAGCACATACTTATGTCTCTGAATCCTTCAAGTGACTTTACCGATATAACCAACCCAGACGTGGATAATTCAGTTCAAAGAGACAACCATGCGCCATGTGCCTTACCAAGCAGCCCACCTGTTCTACCTCAACACTCGGAGCTTGATACCACCATGGATGACTATACTGTGCCAGACTCCCCGGTGCAAACCAGCTTGCTACACACACTGGTTACGTCACCCATTAGACGGGCCCGGTTCCACCATATCAGCTCTGAGCCAGACTTTGGTGTGGACCAATTCAATCGCTACAAATTCTCAAGCTACTACCAACTCTCATCTACAGATGCAGAGCAACCTGAAGACAATTCTCCGCCTAACCTTAAGTTGTTGCGTGCCAAAGAAATTATTTTACAGTGTTTTGAGGACATTTCTCCATCCGTTGTATTGGAAGGCATGCAGTTGACTGATATTCCGGATGAGATTAAAGACTTGAATGAATTGGTGATTTTTGACCGTGACCGCCCCACCCAAGTGTCACGTCAGTTGTATCTCACCAATAATAAACTCAAAATCGTCAATCCATTGTTGTTCGCTTTTGAAAAGCTCAATGTCTTGAGTTTACGCCAAAACGAGATCCGCTTCTTGCCAAGTCTAATAAGAAATCTCACCAATTTGACTGACTTGAATGTCAGTATCAATAAGTTGAGGTACTTGCCTCCCCAAATCCTCGACTTACCTGCATTGACTACTTTTCGTGCTGGACCGAATCCTTTCATACCTATAAGTGCAGATGCCTTAGAGGTACCTTCCACAGATGAACGTTACAAGCGCGGATTGCGTCACGTTTCTCCTATTAAATATCTTCGGAAACAAAATTTGCTTAGATCTCTCAAGAGCATCTGTCTCGATGAAATTGCCCGGTACGACGTTACTTATAGGGAGACGAAGACTTGGAAGAGCAATACACCAATTTTATTCCACAAGCTAATTGCGCTCGCCATCTCCAAAGGCAAGTTCAATGATATTTGCAACGAATGTAATTTTATTGTGGTGGAGCCGTATGCTGAGGTTCTTGAATGGTGGGAAATTCTCCAAAATGTTGATATACCTATAAAGCGGAAGTTTTGCAGTGGCCTTTGCGTCAACAAGTACCATCACCATAAGGCAATGTCTCGTTGACTAGCTGCAAATATGACTTGAAAATTCACCTAGTTTAACTAAAGAAATTCAGTTCTATGACCTTCGCAACTCACTGAGTAGTTTTGTCATTTGACTCCACGTAATTAGAAGGAAAAAGTCCCTTCTTTCCCTTAAACTGGCCAATCCACCATTCACCTTTGCGGTCGATTACTTGTATCAAGTCTCCCTTAGCGAACTTCAAGTCGTCCTTGTCATCCGTAGAGAAATTGAATAAGGCTCTGCAATACTCAACACGTTTATGAGACTGAACAACTGAAGGTTTTTCGTTACCTTGACTTTCCACACTTTCTTCATCAGCATCTTCACCGCCATTGACTACCTCGGCATCACTTGTTGGCACAACGAGTTTTTGGGCATCAAATTCTGACTTAAATTCCGGGAACTTCTTGGACACTTCCTTGAATTGATCTAGCACGATTTTCGAGAACCCAGGCTCAAATATGACTTTCTGCGTATCGAATTGAGGCATGATCGATTGAAGGTTCAACTTGTACTGGTAAGCCACCGTTAAATGTGTATAGAACGAGAACAATACCAACGGCTCAGTAAAATTCCGCACAAGAATAAAATAAGTCGGAAGCTCCAATTTCAAGATCGAGTTCCAACTGTCAAACTCACGTTTGAGGGAGCGCATCTTGGACTCAAGCTGATTGTATCGCTGAAGCTCTTTTGGCGACAATTTCTGGGAAGCGGTTTGAATGGTCATTTGGTCATATTTCTCGTACACCCTATCATAGTTCAGCAAGGCTTTATCTCTGAAGCTAATTTTTTCACCTATTTTCTTCAGAAACCCCGCCAAAATCTCGATTTTCTTATTGACAATGGACGAAAAGGAGTCCAAAGAGTCGTTCACAGAAAATAAGATCTCATTCAAAACTGCAAGGTAGCTCTTGGTACGGTCCCAAGAAGATCCTTCCTGGCTATTTGTGACTAATAGCTCTTGGTACGTCAATAAGCGTAACAAATTTGCTGCTCTCTCGGAGCTTTTCAAGGTTTCCTTCAAGTACAACACAAAGTGCTCGTTCAGCTCAATGAACGACCTAAGTGCAGCTTCTATGGCATCGAACTCCTCCACTAGGTCCTCGAATTCTTCATCCACAGTCTTTGTGTGTTGTGCACGAGGATTGAGTTTATCAGTTACACGCTCAATGGAGGAGATTGAGGAAATTCTGGTGAGGAGCCTGTTGATTAGGCGGGGCAGTTTTGTCATGTCTTGGTGAAGCATGTAGTAAGAAGCTTGCGCATTCTCACAAAGCGATTTCGCAACCAACGGTTTTATCAGGCGAGATTTTCGCATCCGCGATTATGGGTGCCCATGATGGGAGCCGGGCCAGGCGTATATTTTCTCTGGCTTTGGGGAAACCTCCCGACTAGAATTTTCTAGTGAGTCTGGTTGTAGTTCTAATACTGTGTAAGCATGTTCCACCTCGTCGATTTCTTTGAAGAGCTTGGCCTGTTTCAGCGTGTCTAATCCAGCATTGCTGATCTCAGTCTTTAGCTTCTCAATGCGCTCATCAAAGAGCTGGTCTAAATTGTCGAGAAGTCGGTGCCCAAAATTTCGATCCGTGGGAAGATTCCCTGTGATTTTCCGCAGTAAAAGCTTAACAGTGCGTAACTTGCCGATAATGTCTTTGGCTTGGCTTAGGGAACTGGTTTGTCCCAATGGCAGACTCACCAATAAGATTGCCGCATAATAGAGCATGATATGGATATGAACGGGCACATACTTCAAGTTGTTCAGGATATCAGGGTCGTTCAACACAAGATTAAGTACTGTTTGTGCTGCGTTCATAGCAATGTTGACGTTCAACAGTTCCTGGTCCAGAGCTTGCAATTGGTTCTCGATGACTTCATCATCTTCGTCGCTATCATCACTATCTTGTTCTGAACAAAGTGCAGGTTTTGAGGTTGCTGGGACAGGCCGGTTGGAAAGTTGACAGTTCTTCCAATTCGGTAGTATGATACTACTTCCATCACTGCCACCTTGGAACTTTCTAATAGTTGAGCTGTTGATATACATTTTGGCAAAATTGTAGTATATCAAGGTGGATTTGGACAGCCATACTGAGCCATTGTTGGATGGTGCCAAAAGAACAGTCCAAGAAACCATCCACTTGTCCAACTCAAGATTGGATCTCGAGGGAATACCGAATTCCGCTGGAGCAATTAGTTCCCATGCATTTCCTTTGAGGGACTCATTCAAGGCGGCATTATACTCAACTTGAGAGACGAGCCTCAAGTCGGTGAAGGAAGGGGTAGCTTTTTTCGTGGTAAGTGCACCTGTAGTTTTGGTCGCCCGCTCCTCGGCTGACGTCTCAACATCAATAGTATTTTTGGCCTCGAGCAAAATCTTTTTGCTGTTGAGCACATTATAGTCTTCACTAGATACTAGTGCTTGCCTGTTGAAAGTCATACTCTGTTGACCATCGAGAATGTATAGCAAATACCATAGCTTCAAGCGATCTTTGTCACTCAAAGAATTGTCGCTGTTTGTTTGGGACTGATTCCGAGGATGAGTGATCCGGAAATCATTGGCCAACTGTAAAGCAAGGCCAGTGAACATTTGGGAGTCGGAAAGCCAGAAACTGCATAGAACAAGGGCAACAATGGTATTAAAGCCTTCTTGTTCCGTGCGGGGTTTTGATTTGAACAAAAGCCCACTGCATAACTCATGCAAGTGTCGATGTAGAACATCTTGCTTGCTAGAGATCCTAGGGTCGGGATAGTGCATGGAGGCAATGGTGCACACTGCGCATATAAGTAGAGGTGACGTTTTCCAGATTGCCTCCACTGAGAACTGCTTGATCTCAAAGCCAAAGAGTTGCTGGGAGATATTTGTGTCGAAGAACTTGAATAGCAATTTGGCCTCTCGTAACGACAAAACAGTCTCCCGGAAATCATCATCGAGGCGCATGCTCTTTTCTCGGGGAACACTGTGCATCAGCAGCAGCAAAGCCCGTTTTCGGGAAGATTCAGTGATGCTGGGAAATGAGTGGTTGCGGTTTGTTTCGTCAAAACCTCGGGTAACATCTTGCCCGTTATTGACTTCTAGTTGATGTAGGGTCTCATGAAGGGCTTGGTTATGGGAGATATACTTACGGGTAAGTTCTCGCTCATCCATAAGCGCCTGTTGGTTTGTTTTCAATACCATGAGAAGATCATTGAACTTTGTGTCCATAGAAATAAGCCTATCTTCCATGGCCGTTTTCCAGTCCAGCTTGGCATCGGTAGGCTCGTCCCTAGAAATTGTATGTGGGTGTGGATGTAATGTATCGTGGAACAGAGACAGGGCACTCTGGGGGTAAATCTTTTTAAGTGGAGCATGAGACAAGGGTACAGAAGATGGAGCCGGGTTGTATATGGTCTGTACCGGAGAGGCATCGACTGGAGGTAAGCCTATGGAGGGAAGCCGTACCACGAAACGGCAGGATGCGGCCTGGCCCAAGCTAAGGCACCTATTGCAGGGGAGAGACTCGCTATATTCACACTTGGTTTTGGACTTCTTGCAGTTGCCACATGGCTTTGTACGTTTCTCTCCTGCCATGAGGCATACACTAGACCATGAGTAGAAGTGTGCGTGAGATACACCAGTCACACCTGTACCTCTCTAGCCGTAGAAGGTGAATACTTGAAAACTAAACTAAAGAATCTTCGCTTTATTAATAGAAGAGCTTTGAATTAAGTATTTTTCTATTGCGATGTGGTTTAGAGAAGTGTTTTGTTATGAAATGCCATTCTCACCGAATAATATGAAGCATCGCACTGCTGTGAGGAAGGTATAGGCAAAACCAGACTGGTCCTGCTGTTCATCCTTTTTTTTTTTTTTTTTAGGTCTAAATCCACTGTTCCCGTTTGAACCCATTACACAAACAAAGTTCGGGGAAGCATATAAAAATGGCGATACTCGTTCGTGATTAATCATACGAAAGTATGGCTCCGACGATTATGGCCTTTTTCAATAGTGTGCAAGATTTTGCATCCTCCAAGAGCCACCCGCAAAACATCAAAGTAACTCATAAAAGATGGAAAACAAATCAGGGCAAAACTAATACTCTCTTAAAAAGAGATAGTGCCAAAGAACAAAAAAAAACTTCCGAATTTGCACCCAAGTATCTGGCTTAAAAGTGTTCCACTCTAGCAACCTTTACCGGGTGGGACATGGACTGTCGCGAGCGCTGCATAGAAGAGGTTACCCCGGAATCTCCTAGGCCTGTGAAAATGGCGTTGCCACAACCATTCATTTCTTCAACATGTCCATGAGAAACAAAATCAAATCGTTTTTTAGTGCTTCACGCCAGTATGTGGTGGTCGGAGCCTCCAATGACCCTTCCAAATTTGGCTTTAAGATCTTATCGTGGTACGTGAGTCACGGCCTTCCTGTGGTACCAGTCAACCCAAAGCAGGTGGAGCTCTTGGGCCAAAAAGTGGTCCCCAATGCTGCTGATGTAGTAAGTAAAACCATAAAAGAACAAGACTTACACCACCACAATCTCTCAAAGGCTGATGGGCTCAGTTTCTCGTTCTTGACTCCACCAAGTGTGACGCTCAAGACTTTGGAGCAGATTGCCGAGGTGCCAGACTACAAAACCGTGGTAAAAGGCTTATGGTTCCAGCCCGGGAGCTACGACAAAGCAGTCATTGAAAAGACAGAGGCTATAGGCTTGGAGGATAGAACCATTCAGGAAGACGAGTGTATTTTGGTGAGAGGCGAGGAGGGAATGTACAGTGCTAACCTTTAAGTCCAGGGCGATTTTATAGTTTTTATAGTAAGATAGCGAGCAAGGATCACACGCCTGAGCTTGCTCTTTTTTTGGTCAATCCAACAACTTTTTTATATACTGGGCCCAGGTGTCGTCATCAGGAGTTTGCCTGGTGGTGGTAAAAGGGTCGATCTCCATCTCGTAAGGGAACGGCGACACGTCTAGCGTCATGATAGGAGGAATATGTTCTTTATGCCGATTAACAAGGGTCAAGATCTCGTTGAGGGTATCCTCGAAACTCAAGGCTGAGAGATGTAGCAATTGTTCAGCGGTGTTCATGACATTAGAGGGCGTAGGGCTAGCAAGCAGTGGGATCTCGGGGCTCTTTGGTAGACAGTTCACGTTGATGATCCACGTCTCCCAGCGTGCAGGTACGGGAGAGCCTTCCTCCTTGGAATGGCCAAACCAGCCCACCTTTTTCTTCTTCGCCAGTTCCTTATGCAGAAATGCTATAACCAATTGTCCCACAGACGAGTCTTCCATCGACAAGAAGTCCTTCTTTATAAGCTGGTCAATTTTCTGGTCAATAAGGATATCGAGGTCCGGTAGACCCTCGGCCATGGGGTATGGAATATCCAAAAACTCACCGGTAGTGGGCGTGATGGGGCCAAAGAGCCGGTTAAAGAAAATGGCCCATATTATGCCTGAGGTTAGTATATAATAGTCAGTAGCGTCGTATTCTTCCAGCGTGCAGACGAGCAGTCTGGCTACGTACCCTTTAAGGACTCTCGAGCAACCGAGCGGCCGGTCGTGACATTGAGTGTGAACTCCATGGTGGAAGACGTGGAGGGGAGATGGCGTGTGGAGATAGATGATGTTCTGTGTATCTGCACAGGGTCTGTGATAACGTGCGATCTAACGCGGTGTGCGCCAAAACAGGCCGTGCAATAATAGCTAAACTGAACACTGGCAGTATACTTTTTTGATTAAATACATATATAAGATTTTGAAAAATGTATCATTTTTGACTGTTCAATATTGACAGAATGTTTTTTATGTGAGTATTTGCCAATTTCTGTCTTGATGCATTTTCTGATTGGCAGACTAGAAGTGGTTTGTCTGCTGAGAGTAGTTCCGAGTTCTTTACCTTGATTGAGAAAAAGGTGATCCAAAGGTCAACCAGTACGTGCAAAAAAACAGACCGCTCCTACCATCCTTAAATCCAAGATCTTGAATACTTTATCCAGAAACGTCACTAAAACGTTACTGAATCATCAACATCTTCGACATTTGAACATTTCCACTCTTACCTTGACTCATTGATATAGTCACCTCCCAACATGGCGTGCATCTGCTCATAGATGCGAGGCAAAGAATTGTTCTCCAAAACTGTAAGCTCGCTCGCAGTGAATTTGGAGAGAACATGGTCAGCTATACTTCCGCGCGCAGGCTTACCCACGCCAATGCCGATTTTGGTATAGTCGTTTCCCATGCACTTATCGATATGGCGCAAGCCGTTGTGGCCACGTGCACTTGTTTTCCGTCGCCTCACCTGAACCTTTCCCAAGGCCACCTCCAATTCGTCGTGTAAAATCACCAAGTGGCATAAGCCGTTACTATGCTGTTTTTGAAACCTCTGCCATACCTTGCTGACCGTATATCCCAGCGTGTTCATGTAGGTTTGCGTAGCCTTGGCTAGAAGCACGTTGTTTTCGGGTGTTTTCAAGCTGGCCTCAATTCCTAGGGCCCGGGACGCCTCGAAGGGGGTGAACCCGGTTAATAGCTTGTGGTCCAAGATGGCCTGGAGTGCCCAATGGCCCACATTATGGCGTGTGCCCGAGTACTCTGGCGTGGGGTTGCCTAATGCAAGAAAGAGGTAGTAGTTTTGGGTCTTATTTGCCGATGCACTATATAAACGTTTTGAGGAGAGGAGCTGGGGTCTGAGCCCCAACGATAAAAGCCTGGATCTAGCACTCATGCTGAATGGTGATGAGTTTCCGCGCTCTAGCGAATAAAAGTCAGTCTGATGGATGTATATTCAGAAGACAGATCTACTAAAACCCAAAAATCATTACAGCAAAAGTTCACCAGAAAAATATTACCAAAGGAAAATATTATGTCATGTAACCACATAATCAGATCATTTGATCCATAAATAAACCACTTACTCGTTGCCTAGCTCCACCAAATCGCGATGCGACTGGTGCCTGGTGTGCTGAGACTGGGACACTTTTCTCAACTCGTCCAACCTCTCTCTCATTGTAGGCACGTCTCTCAAGTTCTTTTCGATCTTGAGTCTCTCCTCTTCAAACCTGAGTCTGCGCTTAGCATCCAATGGTCCAAAGTAGTATCCTCCCTTTCCATCCAACTTCAACAAGAGGTTGTGGAAATGCCATAAAGCAGGACGGTGTGCCACCGACAAAAGCGAAATGCCGATTTCTTGTGCATGCTTGTACATAAATTGCTCCATATCAGGCGAAACTGCAGACGTGCACTCATCAAGCACAGCAAACCGGGGCTGGTGGTAGTATAACCTGGCCATGGCCAATCTTTGCTGTGCGCCGATGGAGAGTTCCTCATTCCAGTTCTTCACGGCATCCCATGAATCAGCAGACGTAAGGAGTTCGTCGAGACTGAGAACCTTCATGATTTCCTCCAAGTCCTTATCGGTCTTCTTGCCTTGCTTGAACTGCTCGAGCGAGTGAGGGTATATGACTTGTTCTCTCAAGGAGCCTTTAACGAGATATGCTCTTTGGGGCAAGTAGAACATGTTCTCTGAGTTTGGAATTGTGATGTGGCCTGATTTGCAAGGCCATAAGCCTCCAAGCATCCTGAACAAAGACGACTTTCCTGCTCCGTTTGGTCCTGCAATGAGCAAGTGCTGTCCTGGTTTGAGGCTGAAGGTTAAAGACTCAATCAAAGTCACATCAGCGGGCGTCACCAACCTCACATGATCAAAAGTAATCTCGTCTCCGTAGTGAACGTGGCCATTTCCTTCTTGAGAACCGATTGGGTTGGCGAGTCTTCTCTTTTTGATGTCATCCAAAGCCTTCTGGAAAAAGACGACTCTGGATGCATGGCCGACAACTTGAAGCAAGTACCGACGAGAGTAGATCAATCTGTCAAGAGAGTCGGATGCACTCAACAATAATCTTCTGTTGGTGATAAAGTCACCAGCGGCATTAGGGTCTGGTTCCTTGCCCAAGTACTTGTTGATGAAAACTGGCGCAGAACACAAGACCAAGCCAGCAGCACCCCAGAAGTACTTGACAATAAAACTTTGAGCAATTTCATGCACTGCACGTTTCCAATACTCCATTTTCAAGAACCGTTCGAGCTGGTAGTAACAGAAATCAATGTAGTCCAACTCACGCTCGTGACCACGCAAGAAGGCAATCTCCTCGTTATTGGAAACAATCTTGGAGTGAGCAGACCTCAACTGGCCCTCTAATTTAGCCTTTTCCGATGCGAGTTTGGCAAAAGGAGGCGAGAAGAATCTCAAAATTGTGGTGGAGAAGTGAGCCAAAATACCCAAGGCCAAAGTACCCTCACCACTTCCGACTCCACTCTTGGAAAGCTCTTTAGCGCAAAGAAGAAGATCCAAAGTTGGCTTGAGCAATTGTCCCGGGAGACTCGCAAGAGCCAGGCAAAGTCTGCTGACATCCGTGGCGATTCTCTGGTCCGGATCCTTGATTTTGCTATCGGAGAGCTGGATAAGAGCGTAAAAGTTGGGATCCAAGTTCTCAGGGATGTAGTCGTCCATGATACTGTTGTTCAAGTTGACCCGCAAGCTCTGGCGCAACTTCTCCTTGGTCCAGTTGAGGAGAGCATTCACGAAGGACGCCGGGAATCCGATCAAGAGCCAAAAAGCAAGAAGTTTGGCGAATTTGCGAAGCTTTTTGGATATAAGCGCCCCCACAAGCATACCGTCCAAGTTGGCAACCTTGATGGTAAGCATGGCCCTACAGACCAAGAGAACAATATGACCCAATAGATAAAACACCGCCAGGTTGCGGTAGCTAGGAACAGCGGTCTTGAGAAGGGCTATGATATCATTTGCCCTTAAGCGCGAAGGCTTCTCCTTATCGCCCACGGGCTCGATTTCTTTGGACTTCTTTTTGGCGGGCGAAGAAGTTGCCGTGGCTCCTGAAAAGGCAGCAGTTATCAATACAATATAGGAAGCATTGAGTAAGAGCGACCGGTTCGATTTATAGGCTTCTAGAGCCACCACAGCAAGAGAGGTCGGTTTTTTGGACATGCGAACTGGACTCAAGGATCTATTGGTGGATGAAGAAAGAAGCGTGACGGGAGGAGAGGGAAGAAGGGAATATAATCAGCACTGCACTGGGGTGCAGTCTTGCACATATTTTGTGGAGAAGTTTAGCCGAGGAAGCACCGCGTGCTAGTGAGCATATTGATTCCAGAAGCCAAGCAAATAATGTAAATCATAAGTATAATCTAAAAAATAAGAATTGGAAGAAAACAATAGAAAGGTGGTGATTACATGAGCCGGGATCGGGTTCTTTTATATTCTTATTTTTTTGATTTGCCCCACAAAGCCCTCTGCTCTATATACATCTTTGAGCACCACTTGTGCCTCTCCAGAGGTAGTCTTATGAGGTCTCATATCGCATTAATCTGTACTCCCACCACCCCTGAACCACCACTGGATCATAACAAAAAAAGGCCACCAGACATTAAATGTTATAAGCACAGTTTTATGGCTTAGTCTGGAACATTCTTCTTGATAGTGTGATCAGTTTCATGATAGTCTAATCAGTCTTATGAGTTTGGTCTGGTATTACCTTGGTGGCCTAATAGACAGGTCTATTAACAGTGGATGCCCAGCCCCTAAAACCTTAGCCACTAATGAGTTCTATTCCTTTCACGTTTGTTCAAACTTCGTATTATCAATACTCCGTTTTTGATTTGGGCCCGTCCAGAATTTTAAGGAAGTTGTCAAACGGTTGAGAAGTGAGTACAGGTGTCATGGTGAATAGTGTCCTGCCGTATTCTAACTCACTCCAACAAGTCTACTCTTGTTTTTCTAATGCCAGACGGAAGTCCAGCTTTGCCGTACCTATTTTCAGCTCAAGCTCAGCAATTCGGGCAAAATAAAAAGTATTGGCCAAATCAGTGGTGCTCTTGCAATGTTCGTTATCCTGTAGCATATTTTCATACAACATGCTGAGCTCCAGTGAAGAGAGGGCCTGGTCAATTGGAAAAAGCCCCTGGTTTCGTGAAAGCACCGATCCACTATGAGAAAACCACTTGCTTGCTATGTTGTCAAGCTGGTCGCTGGCTAGAACCTGGGCCGGTTGTATTAGACCATTAGTATGCATGATCTGAGTAACGAGTAGAAGGTCTCGGAGAGAGTAGGCGTTGGGGTCTATAGCCCTGGGTCTAGAGTCCAGAACAGACATAGTAACCAAAATATATGACAGCTATGACAGAAGAAGGGATCACAAAAAGGAACCAGCGAAAGTCGTCCGGATGAGTGGCTTGTATGGTCTTGTTATTTGAAGGCTAGAATGAGGCTGTAGGTGCAGTCGCGCAGGTACTCAATGGACATTTGTAGCAGAGGCCTCAGTGTGCCGGAACAAGCACTACATGAATTAACGTCTTGTGCCCCAACCTCGCCCACCATACATCCATAGTCCTTCGTGTGCATAGCAGCCATGCTGAATCTTTCGCCTGGATTCAACGCCAGGTTTGCGAATATCGAACTAGACCACAATGGGAAGCTGGTGCCTTCTATTGGTAACCCTCCTCGCAAGCAATACACAGACAGCCCCAATGGCTCTTCAAGCCTGCAAACAACAAACCAAACAAGTCAAGCGAACCAAGCAAATCAGGCAACTGATTTCTTCTCCCAGGATCAACCAACTGATATCCGTTCCTCAAGTCAATCATCAGATTCTTCCTCCTCGAGTCATTTAATGGGTCACCACATACCAAGCCACACAACGCCCGCAAATCCCCATACAACACCCTCCAAAGCTCCAAGACTCTCAACGGCGCTCCGAGCCGAATCTCGAGGGCTCTCTTCGAAGGCAAAATCCTCAGAACTAGTACAGACGGTGCATAAACGAAACCTCCAGCTGGCTCGGGCCAAGGACGATCCCAGTCCAGCGTCTTCCGAGCGGGACAAACAGCAGAAAAAATATCCAGGGATGCCTACATTATCTTTCATGAGAGATACTTCTTCGTCTCGGAAAAAACAGTCCACAGTGGGTAGTTCTGGGTTTCCTCAGCTCCGCACCTCGTCTAACATGGAAGTCTATAGCCGCAGGACACGTCTGCAAACACTCATGAAGAAACGACAGTTTTCCAAGTCGTCACATATAAGTCTGCAAGACCAGATCGATATGGAAATTGACTTTGGTGATCGGCCCACCGTGTTCTCTACTGCTCCTCCGTCTAGGAACATGTCTCCACGGTCACTACAGTATGATCTGTCGGATGAGTACATGAAGCTCTACAATACTACCAGCATGCCTGCCTTCAATCTTCCCCGGGAGCGTTCCAGGAAAAACCTCGCAGTGAACTCTCAAAAGTCGGTCCATGCTACTTCGGAATACAAGCCACCGTCACATCGAGTGACTTCCGAATCAAAACTACCCCATTCGAAACTGTCTTTGCATCACCTATCAAACTCAAGCTCCCAGAGGCTCCAGAAGAGCTTCTCTAATGGAAATATTGGTTGCTATAGTCAAGAACCCCGACAGATCCCCAAAAGTAGCTCCAGAGGGAGCATAAACATCAAACAAATTGCATCCAAACCAAAATCGTGCGACCCAAGAAACGCCCCTGGTCTACCTGAACAAAATACTGAGGCCAAATCCAAGATCAAAAAGCCCTGCACTGTGAATGAAGTCTTTAGGTTCATCAACAAGGCAGACCCTTCTTTCTTTCGTGAAAGCAGCTCTCTAGATAGCACACTTGAAGCCAGGAACCCGCTTCCTGCCACCGAGCTTCTTAACAGTGCCAAGGGAAAAGCACTCAACATGTATGAGCGGGGCGAGATCATACGAAACTCCAAAATATACTATATCCCAGAGCCACAGTCGCCCTACGACGTGAGTCCAGATGTCAACATCAGCAATTTTAAGGATAACTATGGGTTTGACGATACAGAGGGAAACTACATAGTTAAGCCAAGAGGCCACATCGAGTACAGGTACGAGATATTGAGTACTCTTGGCACCGGTTCCTTCGGCAATGTGGTTCTTTGCAAAGACCATAAGTACCAAGAAGAGCGCAGGTGCCGCTATGTGGCCATTAAAATCATCAAGAACGATCTCAATTGGTCTCTACAAGCCGTCAGCGAAATCAAGATGCTCAAGCATCTAACAGCATCCCCACAGTCTGTTTCGCATAACATCATGGCTTACTGTGACCACTTCCACTTTAGGGGCCATATGTGCATAGTCACCGAGGCACTCTCATTGAACCTCTATACATTCTTAGAGCTTGGCCAATTTCGCGGATTATCGTTGAGTTTGGTGAGAGCCATTATGTCTCAAATTCTCAAGGGAATGGTGTACATCCACAATCAAAAGGTGATTCATTGTGACATCAAGCCAGAAAACATAATGATCAAGCTCCCATCCAGCTACCATCCTGAGACCGTCTACAACGAGACCGACTTGGAAATCAAGCTCATTGACTTTGGCTCCTCGTGTTTTGACGGCGAGACATCATTTTCTTACATTCAATCGCGCTTCTACCGAGCTCCAGAAGTCATACTAGGAGCGTTGTACAGCTACCAGATCGACGTATGGTCGCTTGGATGTGTATGTGCAGAACTCTTCACTGGCAATCCCTTACTCCCGGGAAAGAACGAGTTGGAACAAATTGCGTTGGTGCTAGAGATGTTTGGTACACCCGCAAGCTCACACATCACCAATGAGCGCAAGAAGCTCTTGAAGTACATCAAGGGAAACCTTCACAAGTCGTTGAAGGACCCATTGGCTTCGGATGCAAACACGTTCACGGCCAACAAAATGCACGTGGATGAAAAGAAGCTCAAGAAGACGTTTTTGTATTCCCTCTTCAATGCAGAAGGCAAGGTCAATCTCCAATTCCTCAATCTTCAGCTCCAATCTATGGACTCGCGCGACCTGGATTCTCGGGGACCCACACCCCACAAGCGCAACGTGAAGTTGAGCTGCAGGACCATTGAAGTTGCATTAAGACTTGTGAGTTCCGGTGAAACCAAACGCGACCAGACTGAATTCTCCAAGTTCATGGCTTCCATGTTCCAATGGGACCCCAAGGAACGAGCCACAGTCACTCAGCTTTTGCAGTCCAAGTTTATCCAGGGATTCTGACAATTATCATTTGAGGGAATTCGGTAGTCAATTTAAAATCCCAGAATCAAGAGCTGGAAGAGACAGTCAGTGAAGACTGTATTTCTTCTGTATGCTTCAGCTCTTGGATGTGGTGGAACCACTCTGTCTACGTACCTAGAGTGGCCTATGTACTGTGGAGGTTGCAGCAATCGCAAGCCGCGCATCGCTTCCCCACTGATAATTCATGTGCACCGTGTATATATGTAGGACTCAGCCCAGAGGACCAACATATTCTTCCTTTAGCTCCAAGATAAGTTCGTCCTACTAACATGTCGGAAGCTAGAGCAAAACCCAAGGACTCTGCACGGGCCCGAATCCTCTCGTCGCTATACGACTATACCAACAACTATGCAGATACCCGAAGCTATGACCTGAACCGAGGTATTGCCGCCAACACGGCCGCCGCGTTCTTAGGAATGGGTCTAGACAAGTTGGAGGAACGTAACTCGCTAGACCCCCTGAAAATCGAAATCTCCGAGGCAGAGGCGCAGATGATCGAAAGCATGGCGTCGTCGGCCAATGAGTTGAGCTCCCACAACAAAAAGGACCACCCCCACTTTCTAGATCGGCTCATGGAGCGTATGGTCAAGACAAACATGCCCAGTGATTCCCAGGAGGCAGCGGAAATCAAGATCCGGCTTCAAGACCCCGCTCGAAACAGCAAGCCCCCGTTTTCCATCCGGGTGTTTGTTTCTAATATGAAACGCTTGAGTGGGAAGATGAGTACGGTGTTTCTCATCCAGTATGGCTTGATCCATATCATCACCTGGCGCAAACCCACCAAGACTCTTCTGGTGCTTGTCATGTACACTTGCGTGTGCTTGTGGCCACACTTGGTCTTGGCGTTCCCACTTCTCTACGTGCTCTGTGGGCTCATCATTCCGGCATACTTGCATCGTCATCCAATGGATACGCCCACCATTATTCCAGTTAAGTCTCGAGGCCAGTCTCTCTTGCAGTTTCTTAATGAGTCCGATGAGAGTAGTCTCGTGACCGATGTGTTGGAGGAGCGCAACCTTCTTAATGATGATACTGCTCTGAGCCACTCCAGTGGATCGTATCGGTCGCTGGTGATCGATACCCAATACGAGAAGATCAAGGAGGAGCAGGAGCTGCCGCCCGAGGCCAAGAAGAAGGGCAGAACCAGGTTTGTTACGTCGCAGATGTCCATGATCATTAACATGCGGGACCTTCAGAACCTCACCACCGATGTACTCAATTCTATGGAGCTGGGAGAATCTCTCATCAATGAGTTGACGTCTTTCAAGGATGAACGTCTCACCACATTTCTTTTCTACATCATCATTGTGGTGACATGGGTGGTTCTTTTTTTTGGGCTGTTTATCCCATGGAGACTCATCTTTATTCAGACCGGGTGGACTGCGTTGGCCATCTGCCACCCAAAGGCCAAGAAGGTGCTTGCATCGCTCAGTGCAAAAAATCCCAAGGCTTCTGAGTCAGAGCCTGAAAAAGATACTTTGCCCACTCCCAGTACTGCTGCTTCAGACACTGCCAGTACTTCCACGACGTCCAACAAGGCTGCGTCTTTCTTTGAGAACTTTGATCGTGACGATATTATAGTGGACGACCAGCCGGAGATCAGAACCATCGAAGTGTACGAGCTCCAAACCAAGGATGTTCTTAAGCACCAGTGGAAATTTTATGGGTACTCCAAGGGCCTTTTTGGGTACCAGGACCCAGTGAGGACCGCAGGCCGGTTCCCCAAAACCGTGAACGATCTCAGCAAGGTCATGCCTCCGTATGGATGGAAGTACGATTTTGGCTACGCTAGTAACTGGATGATTGACACGCAGCCGCTGGACTTCTTCCAGGAGCGCAGCTTGGACCAGTCCCACTATACCTTTTCCCAGAAGAGTGCGGAGGGCTGGATTGTCGATCAGCTTCCAGTCGATCAAGATACCAGCACCGAATTCCGCCGTCGCCGTCTCTACCGCAAATGCTACCGATACTCACGCCCACTGAAAGAAATTGATTTGATATGAGAGAGGAGATATTACTTAAACGGAAATCGTCATCACCTTCAATAGAGCTTCAATAGAAGCTTCAGGTGAAGCTTTGAGGGAAAACCTTCAACGGCACGTTTGATGCGAACTACGCTTTCTAGCCACACAAATGTGCCAGTACTACGTTTAAACGTTCCAAACGCTGTACTGACTGACCAGATCTAAGTCGTTTACATGTCTTCTGAATGGTCTACTAAAGTCTACACAATGGATGCCTAAATCTTCCAAATGATGAAGTGGTTTGATCAGCATTAACTCTAGAGATGATATTTATACTTTCATGCGCTTTATTTAGTCTCCATTCATTGTAGAAATATATGACCATGGTTTTGGGTCAGGTGATCCATTCCTAACGGTGTCTCAAATTTGACTTCCAGCATACGGCTCTGTCCTGCACACAATACAGGGATTCGCATCTTTAGTCCCACTTCAAGCCACTTGGTCTTATCCACCTTACCACATGGAGAGTTTCTCAAAGCAAGTGAAGGTCTTCGATGCCTTCCCCAAAGTCACTTCAGAGCACCAGGTGCGGTCGCTGCGCGGAGGCCTCTCCACCGCACTTACTGTGTTCTGCATGCTTCTAATCGCTTGGGTCCAGATCGGTGGCTATCTAGACGGCCACGTGGAGCAAGCCTTCTCGGTGGATAGGGATATCCGGCTGGATCTCAAGATTAACATGGATTTGGTGGTGGCAATGCCTTGTAGGCATCTTACCACGAATGCTATGGACATCACCAGTGATACATATATGGCGGCGGAGAAGCTCAACTTCCAGGGCGTGGAGTTCCAGATTCCTCAGTGGTTTTTGCTCAATGAACAAAATGACCACCACGATACTCCGGAGATCAGCGAGATTCTCCAGGAGAACCTTCTTGCGGAATATGCCATGACTGGGGTGAAGCAGGACGAAGACGCACCTGCGTGCCATATCTTCGGGTCCATTCCCGTGAACCACGTCAAGGGGGAGTTTTTCATTGTGGCCAAAGGCTCTGTGTACCACCAGCTCAACCCACTCGCGCCTCTGAATTACAATTTCTCGCACATCATCTATGAGTACTCGTATGGCGAGTTCTTCCCTCTCATAGATAGCACATTGGACCACACCGCCAAAACCACCGATCGCAACCTCCAGCAGTACAAGTACTTCACCAAGGTTGTGCCCACGGAATACGGCATGTTGGGTGTCAATGTAGACACTTACCAGTACTCGGTGACCGAGCTCCACCATGACTTGCAACGGTGGGACTTCCAGCCTCCGGGTATCTACTTTGCTTATTCGTTTGAGCCCATCAAGCTTAAAATCAAGGAAAAGCGCATTTCTTTTACTTCGTTTGTGGCCAAGCTAGCCACCATTCTCCTGGGTCTTCTTATCTCAGGTGGATATCTATTCAGGCTCTACGAAAAGCTCATGGTTATCTTTTTTGGCAGAAAGTACGCGGAAAGGGACACGGAGAAGAAAGAGGGTGGTCTACTTGATAAGTCGGTGACAGATATGAAAAATTATTAGGTTAATACTCTGAACTACAAATTATTCTCACATAGGTAGCGAGTTAACGTACTCCATGTAAAAACACGAACTGTAAATCCAAAGCAGTACACCCATAACAGTACACCCATAACAGTACACCCAAATAATTTGAAGAAAAAAGATTAATTGAATTATCTGCAAGAGCTCATATTTTACTCTGCACTACCCCCAATCATTCAATACAGAACAAACTATTCGGAGGTAGGCTCCAGTCAAGTATTTCCAGATTGGAAAAGACTAAATGCCTGACCTGCAGACAAACGCACGATAGTCTTCGCGCGTCATTTGGTAACGTTCCTCTTATCTCATACTCTTGATAGATATCGACCATTACGAAAAAAAAATACATATAAAAAAAGCAGGACCCCCCTCCAACCCTACGCTTGCCAACCATGAGCAGCTCCAAACGCAAAATCACCCGTTCACGGCTCGGATGTCACCGGTGCAAGCGGCTTAAGGTAAAGTGCCCGGAGCAGAAGCCCGCATGCGCTCATTGCTTAAAGGCGGGTGCCGAATGTGACTATACCTTAAAGCTTACTTGGGGCGGACGCCCCTTCAAGGATGCCCTGAGAGCCACCAAGGCGCTGTTGACCATCTACAGCTATAACGACTTGACTCCTCGCCTGGAGTCCCCTATGCTAGAGCCTAGCAAGGTGCCGAAGAATCGACCGGTGGAGCTGTCCTTTCAGCTCGCACCGAAGCCGAACCCAGGGCCGACCCAGATGCTGGAACTGGAGAGTATTTTGTCTCAGCACAGCTCCGTGAGTCCAAACTCGCTTGTGGAGACCAGCGTAAGCGTGCTTGGGAGTCCCATGCATGGTCATGAATATACAGTGAGGAACGAGCCAATTGACCATAATCCAATTGAACACCAAACACTTGAACAAACGCCACTTGTGCACAAACAACTTGGACCTGTAGAGCAGAATTCAACTGCCTTACCTTTGAATAATGCATTCATCCTGTCGCCCAGCTTTCCGGGGTCAGATGTGGGGTCAGATTCTTTGAGTTTTGAGCTTGACAAGTTCCTCACCGATCGGGGAGTCGACGGAAGCCACTCGCCCAAGCTGTTTCCTTTCCAGAATGACACTTTTGGAGATGTGATCGCGGCCCGTAACACCAGTTTCTTCGGTGACCCAGGGTCTCTGTTCAACCACGTGTCAATTCCACCTTCGATCCTGCCTGAACCGGAAATACTTGCCAATGTCCCTTACTATAGAGAGCTTTTCCATTTCTGGATTAATGTGGCTGCTGACAACCTTGTGCCGGCTCCTTCTCTCTATAAGGACAATCCATTCAAAAAGCTTTTGCCGCAAATGGCTATGCATTATCCTGGCTTGCTCACCACCATCTTGGCATTCGCTGCTCGTGCCAAAGGATCTCTTACCAATAGAAATGAACAGAACGATGCCATTGTCGATAATTTGCTTAAGCGTTCGTGTGTGGAGTTGATTGGAATGTTGCAGGACAAATCTAAGTCAACTTCCGATGGCACCTTGGCCACAAGTTTGCTTTTGTCTTGTTACGAGGTGTGCCACTGCAATGACCTTGAGAATCATCGTACACATACACTTGGCGCTGCTCAGATATTTGTTGAGCGTTCCAAGAGGTCCATAATGCTTCTTGACCCTACGGCCACCAATGAAGATGACACAGCGAGCGATAAGACATCGAGCTCGCAAAAAAGCACGTCAACGAAGGTTAAGCGAAGCGAAGATGATGTGACGTTTTTCTTGGCCCGGTGGTTTATTTATGTGGACGTGGTGGGTGCCCTTTCATCCACCAGAAATAGGCACAACTATCTACGATCATTCCGCACTGGACAAAAATACACCCCGGTGGATTCAATTCCAAACCTTGATTTCGATAATCAGGATACCGATCGAAATATCGATTTCCTTTTGGGTTTCGATGAGAAGCTCTTGCCTCACATGATCAATATCTCGTTCTTGATCGATGAGGTGGAGAATTACATGAACAATCAGAACGCAGATCCTATTTGCTTACCACAAGAGATCATCATTGCCGCGTTGGAATTGAAGGATAGATTCGAAAAGGACTGTCAAGCTGAGGAGGCCAAGCGAGAATATAAAATCGATCGATTGATCGAGCATGGAAACCTCGAAACCCAACGGAACACCAGCCGAACCACGCACAAAAATAACCTTCTGCGTCTCGTGGAGCAGAATAACATCTTGCGCAGCACCAACCGGCTTTACTCCATCATGGCGCTCTTGAACCTTTACCGGCGAGTTCTACTCCTCCCTCGGCAGTCGCACTTGGTGCAAGAGCTCATTGACGAGATGACAGAGATCCTCCGGACTTGCATTGCCCCAGGATCGCCCGGAGATATTTGTACAATCTTCCCCACGTTCTGTGCAGGCTGCGACACCTTGAACCCGGACAAAAAACAGTTTTACTTTGAGAGACTAAACTATTTGGCCCAGAATGGGAATATGGGTGCGAATCGAGGCATCGCGATCATGCGCCGGTGCTGGGCCACTGGCGAAGACTGGTACACCGCCGCGAACATGATGGGAGTGGACTTGGTGTTAATGTGACCAAAAAGAAAAACACTCTTCTATCAGAAGGCCATAATTATCCATCGTTATAGAATTATAGAATAGGCCTTCTTTTTCCCCGTAGCCTCAACTGTTACATTGTAGTGATCCGCACGCACTCGACATTTCTCTGAAACCTTGGCTCCAATTACCCTGAAACATATTGCTAGCGCGCGTCTTTTTTTACGTTTGTGATGTACAACAACCACTGAGTCTTTCTCTAATTATAACCCCCATCTTTTTCCCGAGGAAACCACTTGCTTATAAAAGGCAATATTACATCCTACTCAGGTGGATATTATTAACCACTTTCATACACGTTCGTACGTGACGGTGTCCATTGAAAAGTATACTACTGGCTCATACAATGGATGCCGACTTCATTAAGGACCTTGAGTCTCTCACGCTGGAAATCTTGAAGAGCCATGGAGAGCCAGGCAATTCACAGATTCAGACCCAGATATTTATGAAGTGTTTGAATATCGTGCTGCTGCCGAAACTTAAGGATGAGCTCCATCTATTCTGTAATCCTCACTTGAAGCCTGTTGTAGCACATACACTCATTATGTTTTCGTTTCCAGGGGCCACAAGCTCGCAGAGGCTTGAGGTGGAGCGGCGCATGATCCGGAGTCTTAACCACTGCTCCGAATGTGTTGATGTGTTTCACCAGAACTTGTCGGGCTTGAGGTCCAGATTTATTATGGTTCGTAAAATCCCGGTCCAGCACGTATTGCAGTTTCTTCAGATTGTCGCAGATTGGTTGCTTGCTCGGCTTTTAGAACAAATGACGGAATTCAGCTTGGGTGTTTCTCAAATTGAGGTGCCTGACCTTGAAGAGCCCCGTCTGCTTACAAGTTTCTTGTATGAATGCATGTCTTGCGTTGCCTTGGTCAAGACGAATTCCAAGTTCCGGACCAAATTGTTTGCACTTCTTTCTAGCGAAGATGGCGCTCTACTAAAGTTTGGCAATTCCCTTCTTCCGGTATCAATCTTCTATATGGTTCAAGGTTCCCCTGAGGAATCAGCCTATGCATTTGAGGCTTTAGAACGTCGGACCGACAAGCCTATCAAAATCTCCCAATCCGTGGTAGACGAGATCAACTACCATAGTTATAGGCTCCAAGATGCCAAGTACTTTACTGTGGACATGAGCATACGCTTCTGGACAATGTTGGAAAGTGTTTTGAAAGCCAGTGAATCCAAAGAGTTCTCCAAATTACTTCGTCCTGTCGAATTGGACATCATGGGCTCTTATACCCAAATCCGGCTTTTTCCAATTCTTCGCGTTCTTCTCAACAACATCATGGCTCAGCTAAAGGAGCCCATGCCGGTGCTTTTACGTGTTTTTAAAGAAAGCTTGGATACATACCAGGCTATATTCTGGAAACTAGCAGATGGCGTACATCCGCTCAATGTTATTGATACCATTTTACGCAATCCTTTCTACTCGGAGAGTTTGGAAAAGTCACAGTCACCAGTCTATACTTTGTGGATCCCCTCCTTTTTGAAGTCTCTTAGTGTTCAAAAAAACACAACTGCCATTCGAATCGCCGAGTTCCTCTTACTGCGTGAGGTGGCGGGCTCTCAACCCCCAGGCTTGGATTCTGCTTCGTTACTTCTTGGTCTTTTCGACTTTTCCGGTGTTAATGACCCCAATGCATTGTTACGCTTTCGTGATATCAGATCAGCTGTTAGTAAGCATTCCTCTGCTTATACAAATTTAGCCAAGTCAGGGCTGAAAAGTGCAATCGACTTGACTTGTGCTTGTATCAAATACGATACTCTTGTGACTGCTCTCAACTCAGCGGTTGTGGAACGCAAGGAAGTGCCCACTTTTTTTGAGTACGACTTCACTCTTTGGAATGACTTGAAAAAAGTCTCTCTTTCCAATACCGAATTCGCAATAGAATTGTTGAAACTGTTTTGTGACGCATGTTCAGTTGTTGTGTTTAAAGACAAAAAGAATTCTCAGTTATCAAAAGAGGCCGAAGCTGCTCTCGCAATTCACAACAGAGAAGCTCAAGCATTATGCGAAAACATTGCATCGATCTTAGAGAAACTCACTGTTCTTGATCCCGAAAACATTAAGGTCGTCTTGGCTTGTAATGGGTGTCTTGAAGGATTGTGGAGCTGTATTTTCAATTCCCAAACCAGTCAGTCGGCACTTGCCATTATGTACCAGGTGTTCGATTCCGAGGGACGTTATGAGACTATCTCAAACTCCCTCAATACTGCCTTCAAAACGAATATAAGGGCTATCAATTTTTCTTTGGAGTCTATTGCCAAATTGAGAGTTTTCGAGCCATGCCCCAAGGCACTTCGAATCCTTATGGATGTCATTAAAAGCATGACTGACCCGTTGCAAGGGATCATAACCACACAACTGGCAAATCTTCAGGATTGCAAACACGAGATCGAGAGATTTTGGGATTCAGGCTGGCAGTTTTTGGTCATGGTCTATCAGCAGACTTTATTGTGGGCAGGAATGTATCACCTTAACGACCTCATAGAGTTCACGCGTGATGCTCTTGATACCAGTCATTTGCTCTTAGACGCTTTCCGGCCCCTTGTCCAATTCTTGGCGGACTCGGCGCTTGAAAACAAGCTATTCAATGTCTTCATGGCGACATTTATCCATGTGATCGTGTGGCTTCGTTTAGGAGACATTTCACTTTTGAACTCCTGTGTTCTGTTGGTGTTCAAAGGCTTTGACTTGGCTAAAGAACTCAACTTCAATGTTGACAAGAACTTCATCGTCACTTTTGCCAAGTACGGTGCAAAGGCTAAAAAGTACAACAACAAATTGAGTGAGCAACAGAGAAGTATGGTTTTGGCGAAGGCCGGGGAATTCGACCAGAAACTTGTGCTACATGTAATTGAAGAGACAGCCAAGGAGCGATCCCACGTTAACACTACTCGTTCCTCTACTTCGCAAACAGAGACTCAGGGTGCTACTTATGCTTACCAAAACAAAGTGAAGGAGCAGAAGCAGCTGACTCTTTCTAGGTTTGGAGTGGTGACGAAGGAAGCCCCAGTGGCTCCTCCTCCAGCCATCAAAAACTTCAAGGCCAATAATTTGGAAGCAATGAGAAATGAGCTTAAATCAAGCAGAAAGCCACTCGGTCCTGTTGTTGCTCCAGCTCCACCCAGGCCCGCAGGGTTCAACCAGAAGTCTACGGCAGTGGGGCGGTCTTTGAACGCTCTCAAGCCCAAGAAGCATGAGGACTCTTCTTCCGAAGATGAAGAAGACGATGTGGATGTTTCAGATCTTTTCTTCGAATCCAAAAAGAAATCCAAAATTACCGAGCTTGATATTCACGGACAACCGGTCAAGAAGGTTGCAACTGCCAAGAAGGTTGATAACCAGCGCAGAGAAGAAGAGCGCATGAGATTGCGGTTGAATGTGAACCTCAAGCCTCTCTATGCCACGATCTTGAAGTGGAACTACAATCTCAATAGTGAGTTTCCTTCGGAGGCTAGAGATATTTATAAGCCGATCAAAGCATCCTACTCCAGTGCGAAAGAGTACATGGCGGATATTGAGCCCTTGCTTTTGTTAGAGTGTTGGCAAGGAATTCAAGCTTCCAGGTCTACAGGCCAGGAAATCCCATTCGAGGTTCTTGTTGGAAGTCGAACCACCTGTGATGGATTTTTCGATGTGTATGTCTCTCTCAAAAGAGCAGAGTTAGCAATGAGAAAAATCGGAGATTCTGATTTGTTGGTGCTTGGTTATGCTGGAGACAAAAACTTCAAGTCTCCACATGAAATCGCGTCATATCTTAAGCATGCTGATTCTCAAACTTGTCTTGCCAAGGTGAGGGAGATCAAAAACGTCAATATTGACTACTGTGACCTAACAGTAAGAGTGTTCCCACAGGGCTCTATGATGGGCTTGTTGACGCCTAAGTCCGTTATGGTGGCCATGAAGGTCATGCAGATGATCACCGTGGAGAGAGAATACTCTTCATTGAAAGGATTGCAATACTATGACTTGTGTGATGAAATTCTTTCGGGAAAACCAACGGATGCAGCTCCCATTACCGATGCCGAGGCCGGGCAAGTATGCCGCAAATTGGGTGTCAATATGTCACAGGCCAAGGCCATTATTGGCTCTAGTAGAGAAGATGGATTTTCGTTGATTCAAGGTCCTCCAGGTACTGGAAAGACCAAAACGATTTTGGGCATTGTGGGCCACTTCTTGACTGGAGAAGTCAACCCACATACCATAGTTGTGCCAGAGTCCAACAAGGGCGACCTGAAACCTGCCAGGAAGGTTTTGATTTGTGCCCCTAGTAATGCTGCCGTCGACGAATTGGTTGTGCGTTTGAAAGACGGCGTATTCAATGACCATGGGGAACGAGTTGTTCCCAAGATTGTCCGGTTGGGTAGATCCGACGCCATGAATGTTGCTGTGCGTGATGTGGGCTTGGAAGAGCTCATGGAGAAGCATGTCAGAGGCAGTGGTGCCAGCACTGCAATTGATCCGTCTATAAGACAAGAGCACAGCAAGTGTATTAGCGAAAGAGATCAAATCCGGGAAGCCCTCAAAAATGGAAACCTCGGAGATCAGGAAACTGTCGAGTTGGAGACTAAGCTCAGAGAGATCAACAAGAGACGCTCGGAGCTTGGAAAACGTTTGGACGAGCAGAGAGAACAGGTCTCTATTGCCACACGTACCAGAGAAATCGAGAGAAGACAAGCACAGGCCAAGATTATTAACGAGGCCCAGGTTATTTGCTCTACATTATCTGGTTCTGCGCACGACTTTTTGGCAGGCATGTCGATTAAGTTCGATCAAGTCATTGTTGACGAAGCTTGTCAGTGTGTGGAGTTGTCTGGTATCATTCCTTTGAGGTATGGGTGCAAAAAGTGTGTGATGGTGGGAGATCCAAACCAATTGCCTCCTACAGTATTGTCGCAGAGGGCATCGTCCTACGGGTACGAGGAGAGTTTGTTTGTCAGAATGCAGAAGCAAAACCCGGGCTCTATCTACTTGTTAGATGTGCAGTACCGGATGCATCCAGATATCTCTCGCTTCCCCAGTGCTCAATTCTACAACTCCAGGCTTTCTGATGGAGAAGGCATGCGGGAAAAGACCGCAAGGCCTTGGCACTCACATATGCCATTGGCTCCTTACCGATTTTTTGACATTGTGAGTCGACACCAGCAAAACGTCAAGTCCAAGTCTTTTTTCAATCAGGCAGAGGCCAAAGTTGCATTGGAGCTTGTGGAGCAGGTGATGTCCATGTTGCCTCAGTCAAAGTTCAAGGGCAGGGTGGGTATCATTTCCCCTTATAAGGAACAAATACGAGCTCTTCGAGATGTGTTCCAGTGGCAATACGGAAGTTCCATCTTCAATGAGATTGATTTCAACACCGTGGACGGATTCCAGGGTCAGGAGAAGGAGATCATCATCATGTCGTGTGTAAGAGCCAGTGAGACTGGAAGTGTCGGTTTTTTGAGTGATGTCAGGCGTATGAATGTTGCGCTCACGCGTGCTCGTACTACATTGTGGATCCTTGGTAATAAGAGCTCGTTGAAGAGGGACAAGGTCTGGGCCAAGCTCATCGATGATGCTGAACTGCGCGAGTGTGTTGTGCAAGCAAATCCGGGGTTCTTAAAGCGATACACGAACTTGAAAGGTCTTCGCTTCGAAGGTGAGAACTCCCAGGTTACACCCCAAATCACGGCTCCCTCAACCACTGAGACTAACGTGTCTGAAGTTGAGACTAATGCAACTCCGCAAATTGACTCTAAGGTTTCAGATGTCAACTCCAAAGTTTCAGATTCGAATTCGAAATTGCTGGATAAAAACCCCAAAGTACCAGATAAAAACTCGAAAGTCTCAGATACGGGTCCTAAAGCATCAGGTACAGCCAGTTCGAAACTTTTTGATTCTCCGAGACCCGAGCCATTTAAGAACGATTCTGATCACTATAGGAACGATTTGAAAAGACCAAGTGACCCAGAGTTCACAGAAGGCCCGGATGCATCCAAGAGAAGAAGGGACAGTCACTTCGATAAGAAGTCACGCCAAAAGAAGTACTATATCCACCAGAACCAAAGGCCTCCTTCTGGTCCTGCGAAAGATGACCAAGCCACAGGGAACGAAAGCCATCCGGCTTTCAACTATGCAGACAGACCATACAACAATGGTTCCAAGTCAACAAATTCTTGGAGACAAACGGAAAGTTACAAGCCGTACCGCCCCGACAATCAAGCCTACCCGCAAGCGAGCAAAACTGGAGTCTATAGATCTCCGAACCCAAACAGACCACCAGGACCAGCAGCTAAGAAACCCAGCGCAAGCATTTTCATCCAAAAGAAAAGGCCTCCCCCACGGCGCCCATAAACGGAACCTCACTCATCTTTTTTTGGCTTTTCAACCATGCGTGCTCCGATAGTCTGAGGACTCCTGGAGCTTGATGGCTCATTATCATGCTTTTCGTGGCCTGAAAGACGGCCGAGTGCTGTAGTAACGGCAAATAGCTCTTGCTCAATCAATTTGTGTAAAAAATTAGGGGAATCTTCTCTAGTAGTAGCAGATTCAAGGCATTCTTCCAAGTACCGTTTCGACTGTTTAAGAAGCCCTTGTATAGTGTATGTCACATCAGCGCTAGACTCGGATGCCGAGATGAAATGAAATAAACTGCTCTCTTGTTTCTCCAAGAACTTGCACGTGTCCAACCAAAGGGCAGAATGGGTACGGTATAGCTGGGAGGCCTTAGAGGATTGGATTTCAAATTGCTTCAAAGTATCGATTTTGGATGTCAACAACTGGAAGATGGGCGAAAAGTCCAATTTCTCGCTAATGGTGTTCAGAGAATCGTCTAGTTTTCTGGGTGTCTTTTGCTTGGGCACATCTTCAATGGAAGCGTTCTTGAACGCATGCACAAGGCTCGAGACTCCTTTCTTTATGGACTCTAGTTGCTTGGATGCAGTATCAAACCCTTGGTCGTAAGCCGGGTTGGATGTTTTGGACGTCGTCTTGGAGATCTCCTCTGGAATCTCTAGGGCCTGGATCCCCATATCGGAAGCTTTGGGACTAGGCCCTTGCGTGATGGATGAAACGGTAGCTGGTGATGCGTTTTTGGACACACTAATTGGAGAAAAGGAGTGGTTTGTCGAGCTGAACGATGTGGAAACCTTCTCTGTGTTTAAATAAGTTGCAATGCTTTCTGGGGAAACGGAGCTTGACGATAAGTAGTCCACGATTGCCGACTTCGCAGAGGTTTCGAGATGACGAAAGTAATTGACGTATTTGGCTGATTTACTCTCCAACACAGAAATCGTACCGTCGATCTCCACATTGATAGTGCTCCGCTTGGCTTGAAGCGCCTGTAACCTGGCCTCCAACGCTTCGATCTCCGTATCTATGCCTGTACGCTGGGCTAGAAGGCTATCGAGTTTGGCACCAAACTCGTTTTTGTCGCTCTTGATGCTTTTGATCCGTCGAAGCACCTTCAGCCTCTGCAGATCCAAATTCTGGAAGTATGCAAGCGTGTGTTGAGTGTTGGAGAGCTCCCGCGTGTAGATCTCACATTGCTCCAAGCAATTCTCCGAGAGATGGTTGAAAAGACCAAGAATAAGGTTCCGGGCATCGGAGCAATCCTCTCCCGTCTTTAAGTTGTCCATGTGAAGCTCAATGGCTGTGTTCACCTCAGAGACAAACCCATTTTGTCTGTTGCGTAGGTACTTGATGGTGGAATCAGTTTGGGCCCCTTGCACATGGTTCAAATTAAAAAAGCTGAAGCTTTCAAGGTTGAAGATCGAGCTGTTTACCGAGTCGAACACGCCGGATGTATCTAGCTCCTGGGAAGGCAAAAGAGTGGGGATGTCGATGCTATTTTCAAGAGTGTGGAGGTGGTCCACATGAGAGGCGGTTTCAGGACGGCCTCCCAGCGAGAGAAAGTCGTTTGGGTCTAGACCATCGTCGGAAGAGGACTCTATGTGGTCAGGAGCCCGGGGCGCCACGGACTGGTTGAGGTTTATGGATTCAAAGGGGTTCATGCCAGGTTTATATACTTAAGCGACGCATTGATAAGAGTCGCAGGAGTGTACGTAGTGCTGTATTGTCCAGAGATGCAAACACACTAACAATAGAAACACTTGGCAGGGGAAATGGCGAAACGTATGTCTGTTTGTATTGGCTTGAATGTAACTAGCATTAATTAAGGTCTAATGTGCCGGAGCACCATGAGCTGTGGCATAAGCTGTGGCCTCAAGTGCTTGAGCTGTGCTTGAGCTGCGCCCGTAGGCTGCTGCATCGCGCGACTGTCTGACTGTCAACTGTCTAAATGTGTAACTGTCCAACGAACGAATTGCCCAGCTGTCTCACTGTTCGAGTGACCGATTGTTCGACTCTTTGAATCTTTGGGTGTTTGACTGCTTTCGATCTGGTGACTTTGAGGATGAAGGACGGCCCCAAATCGTGGAATACGTGTGAGAATACCCATGTCTCCCCAAACATAGTCAAGACGTCTAATATTAATAAGCAGAGGAGCCCTCAAAAGGTATTGAGCGTTAGAACGGATTCTATCTGGTTCAGGTCCACAGCCAGCTTGAACTCTTCAAAACTCAACTTGCCGTCTCCATCCTTATCGGCCTCCATGATGGTTTTATCCACAATCTGCTGGAGCTCTGCATCCTGGAGGTTCTTCCCCACCATGGCCTTCATGACTATGAACAATTCACCGTTGCCAATGAACCCGTCTCGGTCGATGTCATAGATTTTGAACGCAAACTGAAGCTTATCCGTTCGAGAAGATTTGCCACTGAAGGCTGAAAGGCCTGTGAGAAACTCCTGGAAGTCAATGGTGCCGTCGCGGTCCAAGTCAAACACATCCATAAGCCGAGACGCCAACGGATTGCTGGATATTCCCGGAATGGACAAGAACTCGTTCTTGTCGATGGTACCACTGCGGTCGGAGTCAAGCTTCATGAACCGTTTCCGTAAGCGGTCGATTTCTTCTCTATCAAAGTTGTTTCCCTCCATCAAGGAGTCTAGGATGGTGGAGGAGGCTAGTCCCATTTTTGCGAGGTAATGTCGTGCTTGGTTTTGGTGTCAGGATTGCGATGTAGCGTCTATCGAAATAAAGAGTCTTGAGGTGTTATGTTGGTATTCTGGTGTCTATGTCCCGTATTGATATCAGTTTGGTGAGCGCGCCTAGACCCTGTCCACAATCTTTGGTATTGGCACGTCTCCATCCACCAGTGACCACTACACACTTACGGCAATTTCACCTAAAAATATATTTGGGGTTTGTATTTAGTAAGGGGCTTATGAAGCGTCATGTGTCCTTTTGGATCACAACTTTGGAGTAAACGAGCCTCCAATGTGCGAGCCTCCATCAATGGGCAAGACTATGCCGTTGATGTAGTTCGACTGTTGCGCACTCAAGAAGAGAATCACTCCAATGATGTCCTCCTTGACACCCAATCTCTGGCGAGGGTTTTGCTCCACCATGGCCTCACCGGCCATATCCAAGATACCTTGAGACATTTTGGTGGGGAAAAATCCGGGTGCCAACGAGTTCACAGTGATGTTGCGTGGTCCCAATTGCATGGCCAAGTTCTTACCCATGTGAGAGACACCCGACTTCGAGGCCAAGTATCCATAAACTCCCACGGGATCACTGGCCACCAAAGATGCCACTGAAGACATGATAATCACCCTCAGCGGATCCTGGTGGGACCCGGCTTTCTCGAGATCATCTGCAAACAACTGGATACAGTGGTAAACAGAAACAACATTCAACTCCAAGATCTTACGCACGGCCGAAGCGGGGTGTGATTCCAAAGGAGCTCCCCACGTAGCGCCTGCATTTGCAACAAGAATGTTGATCTCACCCACTGCCTTCTTGACATCCGCATGGAATTTCACACATTGCTTTTCGTCAGCCAAGTCAGCAGGAATCGAGTGTATCTTGGTGTTTTGTCCGTTTTCTTTGGCCACCTTTTCCAAATACGCCTTTGCCTCCTCACAAGCAGCAGTCTTTCTGGAGGTAATTACCACAGCTTTAGCTCCGCCAAGAACGTAAGCCTCTGCTGCGTATAATCCCAAACCTCTGGAGCCTCCAGTGACCACTGCAATTTTTCCATTCACGTTAAAGTCAACCATTGCTCAATCAATTGAAATTCCAAGAAAAAAAAGTTGGTTAAACAGTTGCGGATTTGGAGCTTGACAGTTGATTTCGCGTGGTGCATTCTAAATCATTTCCCCACATCTAGATCCGAGGATCTTTTGGTGGGATATGTTCCTGCACGCAACCCACATCAAACCATGCGACCGTTCAACCGTTATGAGACCCTGTTATCGCACCATTTCTTTTATCCCGCAGCATTCTTTTTTTTCAAAAGACGGAATATCAATTGCACATCCGTCTTGAGTGGGTTCACCACCCGGAAAGTCAATGTGCTTGCATTTAGCAAGTGTATGTCCTTATTGGGAATCACCTGCGTTAGCTTGTTTGACACAGTGGGCAAATCACTGATGGTCCAGACCTCAATCACCTCTTCACACACTAGGAATAGATTGTTGTCAGCAAATGCAATGTCCTTTGCACGATAATCAAAGCGAACTATCGACGTACGGGACAACTTGCCTGCTTTATTGACAAAGATGGCACATTCACTAAACACTAGTAGAAACTCTTTGTTGTTGGTCAACTTGAACATTCCTAGAGGTGTAGCGTGCGATATCATCTTCTTGATGAGGTCGGGGGTCTGGGCCACTTTCTTTCTGCTGTAACCATCGAGTTTCTTAGTGGAACCATCTGAAGCCGGAAATTCGGGAACAGTTCGGGGTGAAAGTTTCTGCAAATCTAGAATCTCAAAGCCTCGCTGTGTATGTACAGCCAACGACGTGTTGAAAATGGAGATCCCGTAACATTCCGCCTGGATGTAGAATTTCTTCACCACCTCGATCGTGCTCAATATGCCATTGTTGTCCTCTTGCAATACGAAAACTTTGAACGTGGTGGAGCCCGTATTCTTTTTCTTGGCCACTATGAGTGTGGGTAATCCCAAATGCTGACCAAATTCGTAAAACATAATCGACTCGTTGGAAATCTGGTACGACGTCACATGTTCATTCTTCTCGTAGTATAGGTTGATCAACAGCTGGAGTGGGTAGTACCGTAGCATTTTGTTAGCCAACACAAAGACGACATTCAGCTCGGGGATCACGGTCAACCGTGTGACATTGTTCATATTGATGATCTTTTTCCAGATATTCTTTTCATCGAAGCAGTAAACTCCAGCCGAAGTTCCCAAGAAATGAAATTGCCCATTCATGAAATTAAACATCTCCGAACACTGCACTTGTCTATTGATAAATGTTGAGGAACCCGCCAAAGTAAGTGGGGCTTCTCTCGCAAGTAACGATATGGGATCATTTCCTGCAAGGATAGGAAATTTGGTGAGTTTCATGGCTGGCTCGTATGCAAAAAAGCTGTTGTCTATAGGTTTAAAGCTGTAAGGTGCGGTCTGCAAATTTCGCTTCGTGGCATTCAGCTTGGCTTTCTGCAACACCGAAATCCATCTCTGTCGGTCCTTTTCAGTGGCTGCTATCAAAGTATGAGACTCTGCTTTTCCTCGGCCCGCATAGCGAATCTTGAAGGGATATGACGACACTTCTTCTGTTGGGACCTCCATCAATGTCAGGTTTGGTGTCACATTGGACTTGATTCCCAAGCTCGAGGCCTCTTTTTCCCTATTTTCAACAATCAAATAGTCCACTGGGATAGGAGTCTCTGAAACCTTCATTGAAATCGACTTTTGGTTCCGTTGTTTATCGGCAAGAAGAATGTAATTGTCTAGAGCAATCATGTGCACGTGGCTAGAATTAATCTTCAACTCTCCTTTCCGTAGCAAGTCACCTCGGAAAAAAAGCTTTCTGTTTTTGGAATTCAAATGAAGATTCGGTTGGTAAACATTGGATTTCCACGTGAGTTGACCCTGAACAATCTGCAAAGAGTGGATATTGTCTGCATAAACCTTCATTTCATTGACTCGAGTCCCTAACCCTCTGATGGAGTCAATTGCTTCGGTTAAAGCCGAATATTCTTCATCTCCTTCGTCAAAAAACTTGCGGACATCCATGAGCTGAAGAGGCAATTGTTGGTATCTTGAATTAAATGTGCTCATCAACAATAAGCTACCATTAACCTGCAATGCCTTGACCTTTGGGTTGGAGCGAATTGTCTGGTCCCATGTTTTGAGTGCCGGGTTGTTCAATAAATCCTGGATCATCGGCATGGCACTCATGTATGCAAGAAGAGGCTTGCGGGCCTCTTTGGACCAAGACTTGTATAGTTCGGCAATATCTGTAATCCTCTTAATAAACTTTCCGTCACCCACTAAAATTCGAAGAAGAGGTTGGAACAAAGACTTCTGATGAATGGCACAAAGGTTTGCTGACAGACTGAAGATGTTCTGTTCAAAATCCTTCATGACAGTAGCATTCTGGCCAGTCAGAAGGAGCTTCACTTGGCGAATAAACTCGGGGCCTGCAACTTCAATAAAACATTCTGCTCTTTGAATGAACGTCTGCTCGAACTTAATTAAGTCAAATAAAAATGACTGTCTCTTAGACTCAGAAACATCTATGGTCATATCTTGAGCAGTCAATTTCCAGTGACTTGCCCAGTCATTTCCAAGTTCTAGCTCATGGATATCGGTGTTCTTCATTAAGTTTTCATGGTCAATCAAATTGTTGGTTGGGCACAGTGAAGAGTAGCACTTCTGAGATAAGTCCATCTGGTGTTTGTGGTTCTTATCAAAAGAGTAGCAGTCGGTAAGATCAACCAACACTCCTTGGATATGACCCGCTGTATTGATCTCCATTTCAACGCCCAAGTTGGGTGTTTTGGCGTCCTTGGGGATGAGGATACCTGCAGCCACAAACGAATCAATAATACGGCAAGTATTTCTATTGATCAAATCCACAGGAATGTCCGGCTTACGGTAGGCCAAAAGCTTTATAAGGGCTTTCTTCAATTCCTTTTGGCTTATACTCCCATTATGCATCCAGCCAGTGAGCTTGACAAACCACTCGAATATATTATTTAAAGACCAAACATTAGGACATGCAGCGAAATGCAGATTGGAAAGCAACGTTGAAGAAAAGGGAAGCAGTGGTAAAGTCAATGGAACTGGAGGCAAATCATCATTCTTGCGACGAATTGTTGGAGTAGGATGCAATAATAAGTCGCTTTCTTTGTAAATATCTGGAACGTCTGGCTGTTTAATAGGGGCTTCGTTTGCCCTCAGTGGCAATTCAGGCAAAATGGAGTAGTCGAACTGGTCGTCTTCTTGTGATTGGAAAAAGGAATCGTCATAATAATCAAAATCTTCATGCTCTATCAAACTCCATCTGGGCATCCGGGACTCCTCGTAGTAAGATTCTAAAATATCCTGATAATTTTCTTCAGGTGGGTAGAACGAAGAATTCATCTTTGTAGGAGATTTTCCCATGGGCGAACCCGTGTATTTCTTCGGAGAAGGCGACCTGCTGCTCCTGCTCTCCGATACCTGAGAGGCGTAGTCGTTTCTCAGAATGCGATTAATGGACCTTTTTCTTGGAGAACTCAGCAAGCTTCTTGAGTTCAATGGCAGTTCAGGCGAAGAAGAGTATATGCCATATGCATTACTGGAAGTATTAATGAATTGGAGGTTTGGAGACGTGGTGTTGGCAAGGGGGCAATCGGCATTGGCGGTTTTGTTGATGTGTTCACGTCCTGCAAGAGTTGGAATCCGAGTAGGAGTTGTCCAAGACCCCACATCTTGAGAGTCGATGTATTCGGTGTCCTCGAGAGGGTATGGCAAGTCAGAACCCTTGGTAGCATAAGAACGTTCACTCCATTTGGAGTTTGTTCTAGTTGTGTCCTGGTTCAGATCGGCAATCGAAGCGTAGTCAGCAGTGCTCAAATCGTCGTAGTTGGTGAACTCCAAAGAAGAAGAATCGGAATTAAGGGTTGGTGTGGGGGAGGCTCCTCCAAGCAGTAGGTTCTGAAACTTTCTGGAAGCCGAGTTTCTGCGAATAGACGAGGACTGTGAGCCAAAGGGGACTTTAGGCTCGGTATGAAGATACTGTTCTGATCTCCGATGTGAGATACGATGCTCATGACCACCTGGATTGAATGGCAGTACACCCTGAGGAACAGGTTGGTTGATCAGATTAGACGGCAGGATTCCCTTGGGGGTTGTTTGAAGACTAGAGTTGTAACTTGTGGGTAGAAGACAGTCTTGGGGCAAGTCCTGGGGACCTTTGGGCCGTGGAGAGTCGGTGCTGAGGAGCATAGCTTCATAGGCTGAATCAATGTAGTCGTCTGCAAAAAACGGCGATATCAATGACTCGCCTTGGTCATAGGAACCATACGCCGGCCTAGCAGGTGAGTGTGGAACTGCCTCTGATGGATGGTACTTCTTGTGGGCAAAAGAGTAGGGTTCGTAAGTCTCAAACGACAGATTCTCTTGGGCGCCATTCATGTATTCCTGAGAAGGCTGGTGTCTGATGCTTCCAGAAGCAGTGGAGGAGCCGTAACCGGTCGATCTTTGGGACAAGCCTTTCGGTTGTATTCCAGGCACATTGGTATATAGGGAGTTGGAGGACAGGGGGCAAAAAGGGGAGGTGGGAGTGTCTGGGTCAAATTCGTTCAGGCCATCGGGGTCCGAGAAGCCGTCTAGCGGCGGAGGAGGCTTGCGGTGTAATTGTCTTCTACTCATAGTGGAGATGAAATTTCAGGCGTCGTCAAGGCGAGAAAAAAAGGGTAGAGCCCTTGTATCGGAAGGAAAAGATCACCTAATTAGGGTCGGGAGTAAGACAGTATCAAGTAGTCTAAAGCTAATAGACGTCAGGATCGGACGTGATGATGTGGAGGTCCGTAAACAGTAGGTGGGGCACGAGGATGTTTGGGTTTAAGGGAAGATAGCGCGTCACGTGCCGGAGTTTGGAGTGTGGTGCGGCAGTATCGCAGCCAAGATGCCTAGTGATGGGAGACTCAGCAAAATAGAGAACAGAGGGTCATTTCCTAGAGATGGTCGTACTTTTAAGTATGTACGCCAGCGGTAAAACGTCCGCGTAAGCCGAAATTCCACATGTTCTGTAGCGGGCAATTGTAGGAATGCGCTACCCCACGGCTTACTGTGTGCGCGTGCTACTCATGCTCTAAGTAGCGTGAGAAGATGCACCAGCAACCCAGGTAATGTTAACCCGACAAGAAGTTGCAAAAAGTCCCACCCAGCATTTCCCCAGTCGTTTCCAAGGACCAGTGAGTGTGGCCCGAGAAAACTTTTGGGATTAGCGACTTTTACTTCAAAATAAAAATTAAAAAAGACGTTTCCGTGCAGGCTACAGTAACCAGCCTCCATTGTCTCCAGTAGCCAAGCCATTGGCTCGAAGGGTTTTTTCTGGTGACCAAATGGAGCTGACGTCATCCCCCATTATTGTAGATTCGTAGGTGCTATTGTTGCCCATCACACCCTAAGGCGCGCGTGGTACGCGTTACGCACCTCACCAACTGGCTCTTCCACTTGACGCATCATGTACTCCGAGGCGATAGTCACCCTAATTGGCGAAGGCTCCAAGCTGTATGCCTTGAAAGAATACGAGGCTGCGGCTTCCCACTATGCAGAGGCATGTGGGCTTTATAGCGAGGAAAACGGCCATGATGACGCAAACCTTCTTCTCTTGTATGGAAAGGCCTTGTTTCAAAACGGCGTGGCCCATTCCGGAGTTTTGGGAGGTGTTAGTAATGGCGACCAATCGGGGCAAAAGTCTGAAGACCCTGAAGAAGATGGTGAAGACTTCCACTTCGAAGAGGGCATGGCTGCAGGCGAGAACGACGCAGAAATCGGTGCTGAGGAAGACGAAGACCCAAACTCGGAGTCCTCCAATGAAGACCAGGGAGAGGAGCAACAAGAAGGCGAAGAAGAGGGTGAAGAAGGGGATGACCAGAGTGACTTTGAGGCTGCGTGGGACATTTTGGACATTGCACGGGCGTTGTTGGAGCAGAAGAAAGAGGAGTTGGGAAAAGACGCCCAAAGCCTCGAACAGCCTTATACTTTAAGCAGCAATGCCAAGGCCCATGCTGAGTACATCGACACGCTAGAAAAATTACACGAGACCTACGACTTGCTCGGCGAGGTGTCGTTGGAGTCCGAGAACTTCCCCCAGGCCGCACGTGACTTGAAGTCGTGCCTCGAAATCCGCCAGTCTCTATATCCCCAGGAAACGTCGCCTTTGGTTTCCGAGTCCCACTACAAACTCTCGTTGGCCCTTGAGTTTTGTGTGGAGGACCCCAACCTGCGCAAGGAAGCTGCTGCACACATGCAGGCGGCCATTGAGAATGTGGAGAAGCGGACCGACTTGGAAACAGATCCCCAGAAGAAAAAGGAGGATCAGGAGCTACTTGTGGATTTGAAGGAACGGTATTCGGAATTACAAAAGGACCCTTCTCAGGAAATCGAGTCGCAACAAATGGACATGATCAAAGGTCTCTTGGGCGAAGCTGTGGCCAGTGCCACTGGGGCCGCAGGCAGTCTGGCTGAGAAGCGGAAAGCCCCCGTCAATGACCTTTCATCCATGGTGGTGAAGAAGAAGAGACCCGCTGCTAAGAAATAGCCCCGAACACCCCTAAGATAAACCCCTAAGGAAATAGCGGCTGTAGAATTTGATTTTGTGAAAATGTCTTGATAAAAAATATTGTTAATAACCTTGCGGAAGTGGACTCGCTTAGTGTGGTGAGGGCAGGTGTAGTGGCAGTAGGACCTGGGCATTGTGTGCAGGAATGCATCGCACCAAGGCCCATCATGCGAAAATTCAATGTCTTGCACCCCAGCAATGGCACCCAAACACACCAAGCCCGTCAAAAATAGAAGGAGGAAGAAGAGAAGAACAGAGGATTTCTCATCGGACTCTGACTCCTCCGATTCCGATTCCGGCTCTGATTCTGGGCCCCGCTCCCCCGCCAAAAAGGAACAAGACCACCCGGTCTCAACAAACACCATAGCTAAGGAAGCCATTAACATCAACGACATAGACATACAATCGGACGCAGAAGATGAGACTAGTGTGGCGGAAAGTAGTGTGATTCCAGCTGAAACAAAGCAGAAACTCGACTCCATCAAGTTCACCAATACTGAGAAGGAGACGCTAGCGGAGGCCAGCGAGACTATCATACGGGACCGAAAAGAGTTGGAGTCGGAATTCTTGGCGTACATGGCCACGACATTTTCTGAGGATCTTGATGAGCTCCGGAAAAAGCCCGACTTCACGGAAAAGTCGCTTGTGATTTTGGCCAAGACACTTCAATCTGGAAGTAACATGTTTGACAGTGGAGCGCTCCAGGCATTGCTCAATCAGTAAGAGATTTCTATAGATAAATGATATGGTATTTACGATTTTAGATTTCCACTTGTAGATAGGGACTGTAGTACGCAAAAGTTGGTGAGGATGTAACTGTCAAAGAAGATTGATATTCTGGTTGGATACATGCACCTTCTCCGAATATGATAAACTGCAAATTTTTACAGATCGTNATACATGCACCTTCTCCGAATATGATAAACTGCAAATTTTTACAGATCGTAAAAGCCTGGTTAGCTCAATCGGTAGAGCATTTGACTCTTAATCTTCTAAGGTCAATCAAAAGGTTGCGGGTTCGAGCCCCGCATCGGGCTTTTATTTTTCTAGGTTTTGAAAAAGCTCATCTCAATTTCAGTCGCGTGAGTCATTACTCCACACTCCTCCTACCCACCACTTTTCCTCCAACACGGATATGGCAAACGAAACAAACGTTGGATCCAAGACCCCTAAGGACTCTGTTAGCGTCAACTCTTACGGGACCGGGCGTCTTGTGGACGAGAAGGACGAAATCAAACCCTACCATTTAATCAAGAAGTTCTCAGATGTGCTTGACTCCGTTGGCATTGAAGTCACCGGAATCGAAAGAGTCTCCCCCTACAAACGCTCCCAAAATAAGCTCCGCCAACTCGTGACCGTCATGGGATTATGGCTCTCTGCGTGTGGAGGACTCTCGTCAATGTCCAGTTTTTACCTTGGCCCCATGCTCTTTGGTCTCGGGCTTAAGAAAACCCTTATAGTGGGACTTCTTGGCCAGTTTGTTGGATGTTTGGTGGCTGCCTACTGCTCCCTCATGGGCCCTCGCTCGGGGTGCAGACAGATGGTGAGTGCCCGTTTCCTCTTTGGCTGGTGGTTTGTGAAGTTGGTGGGCTTGGCCAGTATTGTAGGTGTCATGGGGTGGTCGGTGGTCAACTGCATTGTGGGTGGCCAGATCCTCAGTGTGGTGAGTGACGGCAAAGTGCCGCTTTTGGTGTCGATTGTGATCATCGCCGTGTGTTCGCTTTGTATTTCCATTGCAGGAATCCGGTTCTTGCTTAAGGTGGAGGCATACTTGTCCATCCCTGTGAACCTTGCATTCCTCATGTTGTACATTGCGTCGTCGCAGAAATACGAGTACTTGTCCATGGCCGACCTGCCCAAAGAAGACTCGGCTACCATTGTTGGCAACTCGTTCTCTTTCTTTGCGCTCTGCTACTCCATCACATCTACTTGGGGCTCCATTGCTTCGGACTACTACATTTTGTTTTCTCAGGATACGCCCAATGGCCAAATCTTCCTCTTGACCTTTCTTGGGATCTTGCTTCCTACAACGTTTGTGGGTATGGTGGCCATTTTGATTGGTAATGTTGCACTCAACTACTCTCCATGGGCTGAAGCTTATGAGACCATGGGGATGGGAGGCCTTCTCCACGCTGCTTTCGAGCCTTGGGGTGCTGGAGGCAAGTTTCTCCTCATATTGATTTTCTTATCGTTAATCTCCAACAATATCCTCAATACCTACTCGGCCGTGTTTGGGATCCAGTTGCTCGGTATTCCCATGGCCAAGATCCCCCGGTGGTTGTGGGCCGTGGTGTTGACAGGTGTTTACTTGGTGTTGGCCATCTTTGGTAGATACAAGTTTGCTGCGATCTTGGGCAATTTCTTGCCCATGGTGGGATACTGGATGACCATGTACTTCACGCTTCTCTTGGAGGAGAACACCATTTTCCGCACCAAACGCTTCAGACACTTGTACGTGCGGGAGTTTCTGGACGTTGACAGTGACACGGACTACTTGAGGGCAGACGCAAAATGCAACTACAACTTTATCATTTGGAACAACCAAGAGAAGCTTACCCAGGGATATGCTGCCACGTTTGCTTTTCTTTGTGGTGCTGCTGGCGCTGCGATTGGAATGTCTCAGACCTACTGGATAGGTCCGCTTGCCAGGAAGGTGGGAGGTAAGTATGGTGGAGATATAGCCATGTGGCTATGTGTGGCGTTCAGTGGTGTGACGTACCCGGGTTTGAGGTATTTGGAGTTGAAGAAATTTGGCCGTTAAATAGTATTTTCGTTTGAGTTAAAGTAAACTGCACAAGTTATTGACTTAGGCTGTTTTATGCTGTGTGGTGTGAGTCAACTAAAGGGTGAACTAAAGGGTGAACTAAAGGGTGAACTAAAGGGTGAACTAAAGGGTGAACTAATGAGTGTCAATGAATCAAGTGTTAATGAGTGATGTGAACTAGCAAAAGTGGTTTTCATGGATATCCAAAAACGACGATATTCAATTCTGGGCCAACATTCAAATCCAATTCCAAACACTCCCTACAACAAAACAAGACTGTGACTAATCCCTGCCAAAGCCTGGTTATCCACAACTATACTCAACGGCCCCATGGCTACTGCAGGAGAGCGATTATGCAACGCGGCTTAATATCAAGCGTAACTACGCAGTAAAGGCTCGCATGGTACGAGCGGCGCGGAATTTAGATCCTGGTGGAAACCTACAGAAGCTTTTGACCGCGTGGGGTGCTATGACTCAGCGAGCTAAGGAGCACACCCCAATTCTCTTCCTCTGTCCCCCCCCTCCACCATTTCTTCCCAATACGATCTAGAGACACATCTGAGTGGCTGTTGCAAAGCTAATGGTTTAGACTTTGAAGTGGGGGGCCACTAGTATAAATAATCAATATATAGATCCTTATTATAGTTAGAGTTTTGAATGGATGCTAGTACCTTAGTGTTCTTTAGAACTGCAAACCTTTGAGGCATCAATGCGCAAAATCTGGCTCCACCCATTACCACCTCCGTATCATCTCCTTTTAAGTTTGGGTTTGTGTTTGTAATTGTTTTTATTTGTGTTTGTAATTGTTTTTATTTGTGTTTGTATTTGTTTTTATTTGCGTTTGTGCTCATATCGGTGTTTCTGTTGGTATTTATATACTTGAGTTGATAATAATCTATTTCTGTGCCTTGTATGTGGACTACCCTCTCTACGGGCCTCGTAGCGGACTGGCCAAGACTGGCGGCGCACCAACTATCAGGAGCGCACTATCTGGGTGCATGCAGGCCCTGCGTCCCACTGCAGCCCGTCGCAGCTTAAATATTTAGACCCGGATCTAACCCTAAGAAGTATAAATACCTGGCGCACCCGAGGTCTTTTTTTGCCATATATTTGCCATGTCCAAGAAAGAATCCCAGACCGACCCGGTATGGTCGATTCTTCCCTCCTACGACATGTATCATTCATGTTTCTATGGAGAACAGCAGCCTCCCGAGTATGACGAGACTCTGACCACCACTTCCGCCTCCAATGTTTCAACGGGCAATACGGCCCCCACGGAGGTTAGTCTGCAATACCAACCGTACGCTCAGGTGTTGGACTCCGGCTCGGATATCATTATTGCCGATCAAGCCACCACTTCGTGGAAAGAGACCATCTTAGATAACATACATAACTTGAGAAACTTCACCCACTCTGATAACCCTTACTCCAGAAACATAGATATCGGTGTGCACTTCACCGCTGAGGTGGGCGAGGTGGGAATTCAGCCCGTCCACATTGACCCCCTGAAGTTTGAGTATAAGCAAGGGGACTACGTCAATGGCTATGTCCACCTTAAGAACAACCACTCCGAGCCCATTCCGTTCGAGATGTTTTATGTGCTTCTCGAAGGTGTTTTCACTATTGTTGAGACAGATCCCCATAGCGTCACTTCAAAAAAACAAGTCAAAGTCAAGAAGTTCTTAGAGATGTTCGACTTTGCCGCCTCTTGGAACCCTGTGCAGACCCATGTGAACCGGCTTTTAAAAGAGCTGAGCAACCACTACGATATCGAAAAAATCTGGGATCCAGTTGACAATTCGAACAACTCCATGGAACGCAATATAATCCAGCCGGGCGTCTTGTATAAAAGATTCTTTACCTTCAAGATCCCTGAGAATACGTTGGATACTGTATGCAACGACCACAAACTTACCAGCCATACCCGTCTTCCCCCATCGTTGGGGATTTCACCAGAAGAACTTCTACAGAAATCACGCAACGACAAGTCCATTTCTGATTTTGCATTTTCAGACACTTCCACCAGCTATGGAGTGTTGGCCAGATTTATTGGTAAGGCCTCAGCCTACGACGTGCTTGATGCTGACAACATGAAGACCAAGTTGATAGATTCTCTCGGTGACGAGTATGTGATTATTTCCCAAAAGACTGGCTTTCTCCGTGTGGTGTTGGAGGATACACTTCCGTCAGAGCCGGAAAAGGTCATCAACCGTGAAGCTACCAGAGTTCTCTACGACAACCTCGTCAATAGAGTTGAGGAAAAGATAAAAAAGGGGAAAGAGTTGCAGGAATATAAAGCCCAAGGAGAAGACAAATTCCAGGAGTACCTTTCCAATACAGACCATCACGTCCATGCGGAGATGTTCCATGAGAGCCACAAGATCCACCAACTCTACACACAACTTGACAATGTGACCAAAAACTTGGCCAAGCTCGAGAAACCAAAGGAGTACGAGATCTCCATCCCAGTGCAAAAAAATAATATTCTTCGGGGCTCCAAGTTCCAAGGTATGCTTCTGGTCAAAAGCCCGAGACACGAGTACTTGATCAACTACCAAGGGTATAAAGAAACAGGCACATACACCAAGGACTCCAAATTGCAAGTGCCGGTGACTGTCAGTTACGTGCCTTCGGGGAACCCCAAGCTTGCCAAAGTGCCTGAAATCACCGGTATAGATCCCGAGCTCGTTGCGTTTAGCATGTCGACCCCAAAACACCCTATTCCAATAGAGTTGCACCACGACCTACTCTTCAAGAACAAATGTACGAAACTCAAGAACTTCATCCTGGACGATAATTTCAAAAACATTGTTCAGGACCCTATGAAGCAATACGCTAAAGACTTGGTCACGATTATTCGTGATGTGGGGGCTCATAACCTCTTGCTTGAGCGTTCGTTGGAGCAAGATCTTGTGGCTTTAGCCGGTTCCAGATGCAAGGAGAACAGAGTCAAATTACGGGGATCCAAATTGATTGAAAGTGACGGCAAAATCATCGATAATGAACAGCCCATAAAGTTGGCTTTGACTGAGTCAGCCAAGGGTGTGTACACCCATTCTTTTTCGTTGGATTTGGATTTTTTGAAAGCCCAGAAGTTCTCGTCGGATAACAAGAAGCTTCAGGAAAACTATTGTGCCAATTCGGAGCTTTGTTTGGTGCCCAGCTTTCAAACATGCTTTCTCGCTAGGATGTACTATGTCCGCTTGGTGATCACATTTTCCACTGGTGATAGGGTTGAGCTTAAGTTGCCAGCAACAGTGGCTAGACTAGCATCATGATTTTATATTTCTACATTTCAGTAATTCAGCAATTTCCATTATATTAGCTAATATGTAAACACAGCCAATTATATCTACTTGAGGTGAGCATCGGCTAAAGCATCGGCCACTGCATCCACAGAAGAGTCTGCTTCTTCGGGAGACACACCGGCCAACTCGGCCTCCAATTGGTCTAATTCAGCATCGGCATCCTCGAACGTATCGTCCTCGTCTTCGTCGTCGTCCTCCTCCTCGTCACTATCCAATTCCTCCAACTCGTCCAACTCGTCCAACTCTCCGAAACCTCTCTCCTCAAAAGTCTCATTAATGGCCTCGACATCTTTTGAGTCCTCGTCAAACCGGTTTCCGTTCAACTCCAACACCTTGAGTACTGGGGCCTTCTCGGAGACGAACTTGACCAAACGCTTCAAAGCATCCGCTTCCAACTCGTTGTACTGCAACTTCAAGGTAGTGAACTTCTTCTTGGGGTCGCCGTTGGCGAGGTGGTCTGCCAAGATCAAAGAACCTTTAGGTTTCAACAAACAGTCGCCCAAGTTCAACTCCACCAAATCAGGCCAGATTTTCAAGGCCTCAGCCAACGCAGTGGCTGCTCTAGTGGTCAAGGTGTTGTCCTGCAAATCTATCACCTGCAACTTCTTGTTCTTGGACAATCCCTGCTGGATCAACTTCTCCACACCGGCAGGACGAATACCGTTCTGGTAGAGACGAACGGTCTCCAAATCAGAGTGGTTTCTCAAACCAATAGACAAGTAGTTGATGGAGCCGTTTTCCAACCGGTTTCTGCCGCAAATGAACGTTTTCAACGATGGGTAGTTGGTCTTCTTCTTAGCAAGAGATAATTGAAACAAGGACTTTCCGATCCGGGTTCCGGCAAACGGACCCATTCCGTTGTTGGACAAAATCAAGTGCTCCACGGAAACGGCCTTGGAAATGTACGACTCGATGGGCTCAATGGTTTGCAAACCAAAGGCGTTGTCACATAAGTCCACAATCTGAAGGTATGGGCACTTCAAAAGCGCAGGCAAAAGGTGGTCCAAAGATTGGGGGATCTCGGTATTCAATCTTCCCGTATAAATGTCCGAGAAGTTGACCTCCACCAACGTATCCTTGTGCTTGAGCACAGCCTGGGCAAAGGCCTCAGAAGCCTCGATTCCAATGGTGTTACCACTGATATCGATCTTGAGAACATTGGACCTGGCCTCCAACTCCTTGACGTAAGGTGCAATATCTGCAGCCGAATTGAACTTGAGCTGTTTTCCTGCAATGGAGTACGTGTTTTGAGGGGTCACCCCAACATCCACTTTGACATGTGCCATGATACTTGGTTTAGTGGCTTAAAGTGGAGTTGGGTCCGAGCAGAAGAGCGCAACAGCAGCTCACGTGACCGGGTCTTTGTTTCCTCTACACACGTCTTTGTAGACGACAAGGGTTAGTTGTAAGTTTATATTTAATGGTGCTGCTTTGGTTTTGATTTGCATGATGGTTAGGAGCTTAACTAGATGTTTTGGAACTGTAGGGTATTTTTTGCATTGAGTAAGAGTGTTTTAGGCGGAACCGTCACTTTCGCAGGTACACGGCTAAATTCTACTGAGATACAGACCACCCACTACACCCACTATACACTGAAATAAATACTTACCACGGATTTCTCGACACAAAGAGACCAAACACAAAAAGAGAAACATAAATACAATTCAGCCCCTCACTTTTCAAAAAAATATATTACCCGATCTGAAGTTTGGGAACAACTCATGGGTGTTGCTACCGGAACCTGCATACCGGTCGAAAGTTTTTCTCGCACTGTTAAAGTCAACGAGTGATCTCTTCACGTTATCACCCATCATGCCAGCCAAAGCTAACGAAGTGCCTTCCACCATCCAGCAAATCAGAAACTCGCCAGCGTTCACGGCCGCCGTCCAGGTTGGTCTTTTCGCCGCCGGCGTGGCTTTCATCCAGTCCTCTCTCATGGACTTCTTGGTGCCTCAATTGTAGGGAGGGTTTCAATGACTGAGTTGCTGTATATACAAATAAATGAATCTCCGAAGCCGTGTAAGCCCTTATTGACAGTTGTCATTAAAATGCAGACTAGAGACGGAATAGACGTTTGACCCAGGAAGGGTCAGTAATATGCAGATCCAGCAGAGGTACTCAACAGGTACTCATCAGATCTATTCAACAAATGTATTGATCTATCAACAGATCTTGCAGATTTTCTGCATTTCTTGCATTGACAGATTTCAGAAGTCTGGAACCTCATGCTGTGTCATTTAAATGACTCACACTTGGAGTGTACATCCATTGAGAAGTGCCATTAAATAGGCAGTTAGACCCGTCCTTAACCTCCTCAGGAAACTAAGAGTATTTCCAACGCAACCTTATTAACCGAAGTCCCCAAACCCACACCTGACCCATACGAAACGCATCCCAAGAATGTAACCATTTTCTACAGTACACGTATGGTCTTGGGTATGGGCTAGAGATCGGCAAAAAGCTGGGCCGAGGGGATGTACGGGTGCTGCTGAGGGCTGTTCAGGTACTGTATGGGTGCAAGACACAACAACTCTTCCACATTTCTTAGAATGCATACATGGGCCCAACCCGATACTTTTCTTGGGTCTAGACGCAAGGTCTAGGTTGAGATCACGCATGAACGCGGAGGCAACTTATTTGTCGTCTCAAGTTGACCTCTCTGTCCATGTTAATAGGCATCTACATCGCGTGCAACTGTCTTGCCGCGACGCATGACTGGAGTAGCGTGCAGCCAACCAGATTAACGTGCTACCGCGGTCATCACTCACGAGAACCCACGTACGCTCGCCCCAAAGCCTGCGGAGCTGGTATGATCAGCTGATTTCCCTTTTTCTCCATATAACCAGAGGCCCGAATCTTTTACATGGGATATTTGGGGGCAATGGCGCTGTGGTCTATTATCAGCAGACACCGTTGGAGCTACCCGTTGGAGCTACCCGTTGGGAAAAAACACGCTGGGCGAAATTCGTGGGGCCCGCCGTTCCTGCATCCTCAGGCAGCGTAGTTTCTCCGAAAAACGACGGAGTGGCTGACACAAAATAAAAATTATTTCGGGGTTTAGATGGAGACGTCACCAACATTTTGACACAGAGGTTGTTGGGGCCCATCCCCAAAGCTCGGCGTTGTAAGGGACGGTTCTTCCTTGACTGGGTACGGCTTGGTTATCGCATGTTTTTTCGCAAGCGATTGCCCCTACACCCTCGGCACAGTTCCTCGGGCGGACCCTCGGCATTTGCGTTTCTCCACATTTTTTTTCCTATATAAGCGCAAGGCTTCCGTCCCTTCCACCCCACGAATTATTAATCTCTAGATCTTTTCTTTTTGGATTTGTTAACAGGATTAGCAAATCTTCTTCATATCCATTCATATCTATCCACACTCTGCCCCTAATGTTGAGTGCCAGAAACACCATTGACCTGGCTGCCGGTCCAGACCCACAGTCCCTGATCAGAAACGAGAGGGCCAACAACAAATTCAGCCCTGATGCTATGCACAGCTTCTTGGAATTCTCCAAGGAAAACTCCCAGTTGTTCAAGTCCATCATCCAGCAAATGGAGAGAGACCCTATCTTGTTCAATGACGCTAGTTATTTTGATCAAACAAAGACGCAGCAAAGAGAGATCACTGCCCGCAAGATCGCCCGGGTTGCGCAATACCTCGAGAAGGGATTTGCCACTAGAGATGAGGCCATGTTCAACTCCTTGTTGAACCTTGTGGACCCACAAGTGGGAACCAGAATCGGGGTTAACTTGGGTTTGTTCCTTGGCTGTATCAGAGGCAACGGCACTGAGGCCCAGAGAAACTACTGGTCGATCACCAAGGAAACGAAGCACTTGAAGGGTCTTTACGGATGTTTCGGTATGACTGAATTGGCCCATGGTTCCAACGTCGCTGGCTTGGAGACCACTGCTACCTTCGACAAGGAGACTGACGAGTTTGTCATCAACACCCCACACATTGGAGCCACCAAGTGGTGGATTGGAGGTGCTGCCCACTCCGCCACCCACTGTTCCGTGTACGCTAGATTGATTGTGGACGGAGATGACTATGGTGTCAAGACTTTTGTCGTGCCTTTGAGAGACAACAGACACGTCTTGATGCCTGGTGTCACTGTGGGAGACATTGGTGCCAAGATGGGAAGAGACGGAATTGATAACGGATGGATTCAATTCTCCAGCGTCAGAATCCCTCGTTTTTTCATGTTGCAGAAGTTTTGTAAGGTGTCTAAAGAGGGAGAAGTTACTTTACCACCATTGGAGCAATTGTCCTACTCTGCTTTGTTGGGTGGAAGAGTTACCATGATCATGGACTCTTACAGAACCTCCGCCCGTTTCGCTACCATTGCTCTCAGATATGCTATTGGTAGAAGACAGTTCAAGTCTGCTTCTCAAGGTGATAATACCGAGACCCAATTGCTCAACTACCCTTTGCATCAAAGAAGATTGCTCCCATACTTGGCCCAGGCCTACGTGTTCAGTGCTGGTGCCTGGAAGATGGACAAGAGACTTGGTGAAGTGTTGGATGCCTTGGACAAGGGTGTTAAGGAAAACGACTTGAGGTCCATTGGCAAATCCGTTGAAGATTTGAAGTCTGTTTTCCTTGATTCTGCTTCGTCCAAGTCCACCAGTACCTGGTTGACTGCCGAGTGCATTGACCAGTGCAGACAATCCTGTGGTGGACACGGTTATTCGTCTTACAACGGTTTCGGTAAGGCTTACAACGACTGGGTGGTTCAGTGTACTTGGGAAGGAGACAACTCTGTGTTGGCCATGTCTGTTGGTAAGCCAGTGATCAAGGCCGTTCTTTCAGTTTTGAAGGACGGAAAGAAACAAAAGGGATCCTTTGCTTTCTTAAACGATGCCAAAGAGTACAACTCCAAGGACCATATCATCAAGAGCGCCAACGACGCTTTGGACGTCAAGAAGGTGTTGCACTCCGTGGAGGTTTTGATGACCAGAATCGCCATTGAGGGTTCCAAGATCGTGGCTGAAAACAGTGGCAACTACGACTCGGTTGGAGCAGCCAGTTTGGCTATCTCCAGATTGAAGGCCCACCACTACATGTTCGGAGAATTCCTCGAGAGAATCAACAGCACTAGCGAAAAGGAGGTTGTTCCATACTTGAACAAGATAGCCCAGTTGTACGCTGTGGCCAACATCATCGACAAGTCCGGTGCTGACTTCTTGGCCTACAACATTCTTTCACCCGAGACCCTCAATGAAGTCGTCAACAAGGTGGTGCCTCAGGTGTGCAAGGAGATCAGACCCGATGTCATTGCTTACACAGACTCGTTCCAGCTCAGTGACTTTGCCCTCAACTCGCAGATCGGTAAGTTTGATGGTAACATCTATGAGAACTACTTCACCACCGTCAAGGCCTTGAACCCACCCGCACAGACCAAGGCTCCTTACAGTATTGAGTTCGAGGCAGGGTTGAACAGAGGATCGATTGAAGAGAGAACCAGAAACGAGTTGTCCAACGACGCAAAGGATATCTTATCGAAGTAAGTAAACGTATTGTATTATGAATAAAACATGACCCACAGAAATCACCAATTACTGACTTCTATTACTGCAAACTATGATCACTACAAACTAGAAACTAGTCTTACCTTACTGACCAGTCGAATCAATGGCTTCTGGTAGTGCCAATACACGTCTGAATTCCAATAATACGTCTGGATATGATTGATATTGATTATTGATTAGTTTGTTACTACAAGTCACTAGGTTATGAGCCCTTAAGAACTGTGTAGAAAGTGCGCATTATAAATGTATCAAGCAGTTCTCAAAGTACCGAGCAGTCTGCGTATCATGTATCTACATTGACTGGTGTGTATGGTTATGGTATAAATTTTGAAGTGCCGAACTTGGGTGTGAAAATGGAGCAGGAATGGTGAGAAGACAAGCGACTGGAGAAAGTGCCAAGGCCAAAGAATGCAATGTGCAGGCCCGTTTTTGAGGCTTGTGCTAACATATTCTTTTTAAATTCTGATTTCAAGCAGTTGTAGGGGTATGATCGTAGGATGGCATAGTTTAATTATAGTATGAAGTATGATACTAGGTCCAGACAAGTATAGTTCTGACTGAAGTGTTCAATTGATATAGATACCCTTGTAACATGCTGGTATGTATGATATATTGTGGTTTTCCCGGGCCACCTTGGTTAGTCTAGGTATTTTGGCACCTGTGTCTATAAGGGAAGTGCCGAAGTTTAGTTAATTTGGTGCTAACGTCTAGTTAATATTTAGTGACCACTTTTAATGTTCAATTCAGTGTCGTTGGTTGTTCTGTAACAATGAATGTCTATACGCTAATGGAGTATCTATACAGTGTTGTTGTCTATGATTGTTATCTAGTAGAAGTAGAGTGGTAGAATGGTAGAGTGGTGGATCAGGCGACTTAAGGTTGCATGAATTCGCGACTTAAGCTCATGAAAAGGTTCGACTTGGCCCGAAGAGAGGCCGAGTTTCCGCGGGTCTCGAGCTCGAGCAGCCTGTGATTCAGGCCCGCTTTTTACCCCACACTACGCGCACCCGCATTGATGCATATATACCTGGGGCAGCCCCAGAACCTTCTTAACACTACATACTACATACTACATACTAAATATCGAAAATGCCTATCACGGGAAAATCCCTCGTTAGCACATTTACTGGTCCTACGCCCTCTGTTCTGATGGCTGAGGAAAGAGCCGGTGCCAAGTTCGATCCGCTGGACATGCACAATGTGGTGGAGGGTACACCCGAGAAAGCCACCAAGATCTTGGAGCTCTATCAGCTGTTGGAGCGGGACCCGATTTTGGCCCCTGGTTTCGGCGATTACGAGTTGTCTCGTGACCAGAACAGAGAACAGACCACCACCCGGATTGCCCGCATGACCCAATACGTGGAGGTGGAGTCCTATGCAGACTTCTGGCGCCGCTTGAACCTTATTACTGCGTACGATCCGTCCATGGGAATCCGGATTTCCGTGAATTTGGGTCTTTTTATTAACTGTATAAAGGGAAACGGCACTGATGCTCAGTACCGCTACTGGTGCTTGGAGAAAGAAGCCAAGTATATGAAGCAATTGTGGGGCTGTTTCGGTATGACCGAACTTGGCCATGGTTCCAATGCGGCTGGCGTTGAAACCACTGCTACTTTTGACAAGGCCACCGATGAATTTGTCATCAACACGCCCCACATCGGTGCCACCAAATGGTGGATTGGCGGTGCTGCTCATTCGGCCACCCACTCTTCCATCTATGCACGTTTAATTATTGACGGCAAAGATTATGGAGTCAAGACTTTCGTGGTTCCTTTACGTGACAGCAACCACCAGTTAATGCCAGGCGTTGCCATTGGAGATATCGGTTCCAAAATGGGCCGTGAGGGTGTTGACAATGGATGGATTCAGTTCTCCAACGTCAGAATCCCCCGTTTCTTCATGTTGCAGAAGTTCTGCAAGGTGGCCAAGGATGGCTCGGTCACTCTTCCTCCCCTTGAGCAATTGAGTTACATTTCGCTTTTGCAGGGTCGTGTGGGTATGGCTTCAGACTCCTACAGAATCTGCGCCAGATTTATCACCGTGGCTACCAGATACGCAGTTGGACGGCGCCAGTTCAAGGGTGACCAAATTAAGAATGGCGAGGAGACTCAATTGATCAACTACCCTTTGCACCAGCGTCGCTTGATGCCATACTTGGCCTTGACTTATGCTGCAGGTGTTGGAACTGATCGCTTGGAACGCCAGCACCAGAATACCGTTGATGAGTTGGAGGCTGCAGTGGAGAAGAATGATGAAAAGGCCATCTACAAGGCTTTGGGTGACACCAAGTCGCTTTTCATTGATTCGGCTGCACTCAAGTCCACGTTGACTTGGTTGGCTGAGCAGTGTATCACTGAGGCCAGACAATCTTGTGGTGGACAAGGCTACTCTGCCTACTCCGGCTTTGGTAAAACCTACGCTGATTGGGTTGTTCAATGTACATGGGAAGGTGACAATAACGTCTTGGGAATGTCTGCAGGCAGAACGATCTTGAAGAATGTGCAAGATGTGATCCAGAAGAACGCCAAAATCTCCGGCTCGTTACAATTCTTGTCCAATGCCAAGAACTACGTGGGCTCCGAATTCATGTTGCAGAAGGAGGAAGACTTGACCCCATCCAAGGTTCTCAAGGCTTTGGAGGTTTTGATTGTAAGAGTCTCTGCTTCTGCTTTAGAGAAAGTCAAGCAGTCCAAGAGCTGGGACTTTGTCTCTTACGAGAGAGTGTTATTGTCGAAGCTTCGTTGTCACCACTACTTGTTGGAGACATTCATTGAGACTATTTCCAAGAATACCAAGCCAGAGCTCTTGTACGCGTTGGCCAAGGTATTGAGATTATACTACTTGACACACTTGTTGGAGAACTTTGGAAAGGAATTCATTGGGTTCCTGGTTTTGGATGCCAAGTTGTCCAATGTCATTTCTACTAGACTTGTGGGTGAGAGCTGTCTCGAGGTTAGAGAGCAGGCCATCCCATTGACGGACTCGTTCCAGATTCCAGACACCTTATTGAACTCTGCCATTGGAGTCTACGACGGAAACTGGTACGAGAACTACTTCAAGGTGGTCAAGACCCACAACGATCCCTACAAGACCAAGGCCCCATACTCCTCCGACTTGGAGGCCATGCTCAACAGACCGTCTGTGGATGACAGAGGCCGGTTGGAACGGTCAGAACAGGCTGCGTTGAAATTGTCCAACTAGGTTATTGAAGTAATTTCAATAAAAAGAATCGCGTACTGAAAAATAACTATGAAAGAATTGAATAAAAATTGATGAGTCATTACTAAGTGGGGGAACCTCGTAAGTGAGAATTTTGCAGTCATCGTTGACACCTTGCAAAAACTTCCGAGTCAAAAGCTAAACGCTTTTCAATGCAAGGTACGGGTTAACCAATGAAGAAGAACCTCGTATTTGCGCAGACTTCCTAATAAGCGTCTGAAAGTCTTGGCTAAATTCCCGTCACATTCTGCATGTGCATTAGCTCTTATATTGAGAGATTAACGCTTCTGAAATAGGAAGTGCATGCGACGTCATGTTAGACAGGCAGGAGAGAATTCGCACTTTTAATCCAAAGTTTAGAACTTGAAACAACCAATATGTGAAACAAGTGTGAAACAAGTTCGAAACATACAGGACGATTCTCGGACTAAACCTTAATTGGGGTGTCAATAGACAGGACCTGCACATACCGGCACATACCTGTCGAAGAACAGACGTCCACTTACATGCACACCTGCATAAGTCAAATTGCAGTTTATGTGCAGTCTTTCCTTGGATACATAAAAGGAGGCTGGCTCGCCGTGTACTCGTTTCGCCCCTCAGTACAAACCAACACCATGAACAGTGAAAAAATCGTTGCCATCATTTTAGGTATGTTTTTTTGAAGCCACAATTGCGTGCACCACTAGGTCTCTGTTCTTTACTAACCGCAGCTATCTTCTTGCCTCCTTTGGCTGTCTTCATGAAAGTTGGACTTACCACCCAATTCTGGATCAACCTTGTGTGTTGTTTGTTCATCTGGTTCCCAGCCATTCTCCACGCTTTGTACGTTGTGCTCAAGGACTAAATGTGTCATCGGCTTCGGTTTTGAGGAGACTCCAGACTCGACACTCTAAGATTCATACCTTTTTTAATAAACATTAATAAGCAACCGGCTGTGTGCCATTACAGTAGAATTCGAGCTTTCGAATGATATGAAAGCAAGCATGGCCACTTTGCCCAGGGAAGGTGTTCATCTGTTGTGCCCTATTTCTGGGTCATTATATGTTCCTTTGGGAATTGGTATTCCATTGTTTGGGGTCTTTTTGGGCTTCTCGGCTCCTTTGTCGCAGATTGTCGCAGCGCACGATGCCTCTAGTCCCGAGACAAGCGATGATTGAATCCATCTGAAATACACTCGATTTCTCCTTTTAGCAATTTCGAGTCTTGAGGATGTCACTCTTATACTTTATATGGTCTAGGTCGTGTGCACACCGAAAGACACACTCACATACCAACCACCAAACATAGAGTTTCGTGATAGAAGGTACCAACTCCGGAATGGCGGAATTACAAAAAACTTGAATGAGTGACAACTAAAAATGTCAAACGTGTAATGCTTCGCTGACTTGGGTCCTGGCCATTTCTTAGTAGCATATTATAGAGGGCATATAGTAAGCATGTTACTAAAGGTACGTGGTAGCCAATAGACAAAAGTCCATTTAGAGAAGGAATGAAAATGAGTATATATATGTGTATATGTGCATATCAACGAATCAAAAACCAAGAAACATAACCTTTGTAAAGACAATCGATACAAAGGTGAAACAAGCTGAATCTGGCCAGACCGAAGTGTAAACCTTATTGATTGTGTGCCTGCATGTGGATCCTGCACCGAGACTATCGATCCAATTTAACTTCCGATGTTGCTGCGCGGACTGTACGTACACGCCATATCTTGGTCCAGGGGAGCAAAGTAGGCATAGGGCATATAATCCGAAGATGCAAACTATGGCATTAAATTCAGCGGTGCCGGTTTACCATACTAGAAAAATCCCGGGTTTCTGCAACTGCATACAAGCGAATTGGCCACGGCCTAGGATCATCTCCAGTATACACTCCACTTTTTACAGGTGGCCAAGATTCCCCCAAACCGGCTCCAAATATGTCCCGGGTATACTTCACAATTCTTCTAGTACATAAGCACCAACATTTCTATATCCTAATCTGGCAGTCGGGTTCCTGGGCTTATGCCGGGATCTTAGATGCACCTGCACGTTTCGCTTATCTATCGTGCGGACGAAGTTGCGCATTCGCTGACTTTCCTCCAATCTCATAATCTAATAAATAAGCATCGATAACGCCGGCACAGACCCGCCAAGAAAGACCCCTTTGAACTCCGCTTCCACCAACGGGCCCTTTAAGTGCGATACACCCCTCCTGAGTTTCCAACACCACATTTGGATTCCACATCTGGATCCTGGACTCCAATCGCCTTTTATCCTGACAAGTTCTCATTCCACAGATCCAACTTCCCTGAAGCTCCACCATGGAACAAGACGCCGGAAATGGGCAGGAACTTCCTCCCTTTTCCTTCAGCAAGAAACCCATCCGTAGTCATTTACAGCCCTCCGTGATCCCTTCCAATTTGCCATGTCGACAGGGCTTGAAGGATACCGCTTTGGCGTACCAGCCCAGCTTTAACAACATCAACTATGACGAGCAGATCCGGGCGCCCCGAATGTCTCTGACGGCTGCTAATTACACCTATGAGCCCGACCGGCCTCGGCCCTTCACTGGCAAGAGCTTCACCTCCCCAACTCTGCTGGCAACACAGGAGGACTCCGTTAGCCAAGATAAACAAGACAGTATGGACGACAGTTCAAAACCAGAGCTGCCCAAAACGAGCCCTACCACTCCTGAAAGCACTTACCACCCAGCTACGGCAGACATCAACCAGTCCACTCGAAGATACCTGGGCCCAGTCAAGCCTGCATGGACACACGAAAGTAACCGGATTCTCTCCCCTGGGCTTTCGCAAGCCAGAAAGTTTTCGGGCCCCGACGAGGCTGGGGAGGTCGAAACACTAGAGAGCGAGCTTGAGAAGGAAAATCTTCTTCGTGCAATGGCCAATTTGAACAACAATGTAACCTCCATAGAGCGCAGCGAAAACAGCCTGCAGCTCTTGCCAAATGGGCTCCGGTTGCAAGCATTTGACCGAAACAGAAAGGGGGAGCCTGCCGGACGAGAGTCATTGCAGCAAGTGTACAATATGAAGAAACCCATGTGTTTGCCTGCAGTCCTCCGGCCTATCAATGACGAAGCCCATTTGCATGAGGAGGATTTGCACTATGACCTGAGTCCGGAGCTCCGTCTACCGAATCTGAAATTCGAGGATAACCCATTCGAGCTTATGGTACGACCCTCCGATGAAGAGTGCCAGAAAATCCGACCCACTCGCGATCACTGGCGCCCCGACAGTCTGACCGATCACTGCATCAACTGCTTTGAACAATTCGCCACATTTTTCTACCCACAACGCAAAAGAAGACATCACTGCCGGTTCTGTGGATTGCTCTTTTGCCACAATTGCTTGTACAAAAGCCGAGAAATAGCGTCCTTCGATATTGCTCTGCCTACGCAAGATGCGAAGGAGAAGAGATGGTCTCGTACCAACAGTGGGTCTTCGAATGGAGGATCGGGGAAATCCAGTACTGCAGTGGTCACCTCAATGACGTCAGATGAGCTTGAAAGTGGGATTATGCTTGATGCAAAAGCCCGCTTCGTGGTGCCCATGTTCAAAAACCTTGTGGATCAAAGTATATCCATGGGCGAGTTACAGCAGAAATTCCACACATGCAAGATCTGTCGACTGTGTGGAAATAATTATCAACGGCTCCTGTACCTCTTCAACCAACGGAATCGAAACGAAGGCAATATCGATGCCCCATACGTGTTCATCGAAAACCCGTACACCCAACTTGACGAGCAGAGTAGTTGTTCTGTCGGGCTGCGACCCTTTGCCAACAGGGAGATAGAGGCGAGCACGTATGACAGGCAGCGGCGGCATTCATCCTTGACAAGCAGCGTTCCGTCGGACTGGACATGGAGCTCCTTTTAAAAAATATGTGGCCTATGCAAAGATCCAGACCACGAACGGTAGTGTGCACAAGGTGCAGATCAGCGGTGTAAAGCAGATGCGCCTAAAGGTGTGCGAGTCTTCCAGAGCACAATACAGCGATCTCGGATGTACTCGCAACAAATTGGGCCGTAGCGAAGCGCGTCTATGCACGAAAAAAAGGGGAAACCGTGGAAGCCCCATGTGAATTAGTGCGGAGAAGACAGGCACAATCAGCTGGCGAGCTAGCTCAGACGTTTTTTTTTAGAATGGCGCATCCCACTGTTACAAATTGGCTGGCAGGACCTCAAATGCCCCCAGACCCCAAATTTCGCTTCGCTTCCGCACCCGCATTCTGTCTGACTCCACTTTACAAGAACATTGTTTGATATCCAGCCCTGATTGAGCCAAGCCCTACTTAACCCAGCACTAAACAGAGCTAAATCCAACTAATTTTCTCAAATGTTCATATAACCACAAGAAATAAAATAGAATACCAAACACCTATTTTTAAGTGAAAGTTTAAATGTTCATTCTGGACTCTGGCTGGACTCTATAGTTACCAGAAACCCTAAACCTGCGACGCACATGCATGAGGTTGTGCGGACCCATGCGCACTTCTATTTTTGCCTACAGGACCCATCTTTTCTCGCGTATTGGCGTGCGTCTATCGAAAAGACATTGTTCACCGTTTATTTCATTATTAGTAAAGCAAGCTTTACTCACGCCATTCCCATCCTCCACACGCTCACCCTCTCCCCCGTTCACATCCTCGCCACTACATTTTGTTCTTGGACGTTTTTCAATGTATCAACAAAATAATCAGTCCTACGACTCCATCAGCCGGAGGCTGTCCTCAAACCCTTTCCGTAAGGACTCTATGGGGCAGACCTTGTCCATCCATGGCAACAATTCCGCACTTTCAGTGCACCTGAGTAACTCGGCATTTGATGACTGGGTTCAGAAGAATAAGACTCTCATAGATGAGCTGTCTGATGAGGAGGAGGCCCAAGTTTTCCTAAGACCCAGCTTTCCCTCTATGTCCAGGGCTGGGAGCGACAGCAATGTTAATTACGATAGGTATGTATACTTTCAAAGTTTTTAGACTGGGGATTCCTTTATATATGTGTGGTTTTTCGAATGAGGTTTAGTGACGAATTTGGTTTCTTTTTTTTTGGTTCCATTTTTGGCCGTTTTAGTTTCAGGAGTAAGACGGATGCTTTGATCTTCTTTGCATTCGTGCGGCCAATCTGTGCTGCTACTTGCTGTTGCAAAATGAGAAGGCACAGATGTTTGATCTCGCTCATTTTCAATTGGCTATGGTGGCAAGATAAGCAGTTAAATAAGTGCATTTGGCAGTTTGTCCAGTGTGACAGTTCTAGATTTACAAAGTTTCGACATTTGTCAGACATTCAATTTTCAGGATTCAATTCTCAGGATTTGACAAGGCTGTTTTGACTGTTTGGCCCTTTGGATGAATGATAAGTTGTGTATATGTCAGCAGCAATTGCAGTTAACTCCAGATTGCATGACGACCAGATGCACTGCGGCCTATAACATACCATGATGAAATGTCAGGATGGCTTAGCTGCGAATGGCCAAACCGCGGTCCCAGCCAAGCTCAAGGCCCAAACAATGTGCGGAGAACAGAAAATGCTGGCTCCAGTCCTAACAATGATCGGATCTCCGGTATGCTTTTAGCAGACTCGTTCCGCATAACATTTTTTGGGGGTGGGGGGGGGGCTATTATTACTATCCTCAGAGCAAAGCAACAAATAACGTCGCGACAGGAGTTGGGCGATCGGGGTGGTTGGTGACTATGGCGGCGGATGCGCACTTTAAGCCTTGGTCATGGATCGCGTTTTTTACGTTTTTAGTTGCCATCCTCACGCTCGCCAAAACCTGTTCCCACTGTCCACGCTTCAATAACTAGTTTGGTCTCGGCTGTGCTTGCCTAATGTCTGCGGCGCATAAGGATCTTATGTGGGCATCCTGCGCACAGCCGTTCACCTCGAGCAGTACCCTCCTCTTGCTGGCGCGCCTCGGACTTGCCTAGATGCAAGTGCTTTGTTTTGCCGTTATGAATATTTTTTAAGCAGGTAATCTAATGCGCCGGCCCCAGCACCCGCTTTCTGCGCAGATTTCTTGTTTTTGTCAACTCCACCGCTCGAAACTCCTGTTACAAATCCAAACCACTCTCTTATCCTCACTACACCTCCCCTTTACCCAGGCTTTCTGTGTCCTTCTACTAACACTCCAGAAAAATGTCTTCCAACAACCCCTTTGCCTCAGCCATGAATGGCGAATACAAGCATCATAGGGATCCTCCCCCTCCTCCTAAAACCACGGCTAAACCAATTCGGGAAAAGAAATCTTCTCCTCTTCCTCCTCCGACCTACGATGAAGTTGCCGGAAGCAAGCATCTGGCTAATGAATATCCCCAAGAGAAAGCATCCTCATCCGACCACCGCACGCCCCGCTCCAGTAGCAAACCGCATAGATCTCATAGTGATTCGGGAAAACACCACGAAAAGAAGGGCGAGAGACGCCACAAGTCCTCCTCCAAAAAGTCCTCCTCTAAGAAGAAGTCGCCTGCGCCCCACTTGCCCCAGAACTTGGACACCATTGATAAATTGGACGTGAGTGCATTTTTTGGTGGAGGCTTTCACCATGATGGGCCCTTCGATGCATGTACTCCTCACAGAAATAAGAACAAGAAGGCTGCTCCTGTGGAAGCCTTCCCCGCAGACGGGCCCAATACGTCCATGAAAGCACCACCTGCGGCCAGTTCCGACCGGTTAGACCAGGCTTTTGGCAATTACGGGGACCATAACATGATTCTTGGGAGAAAGGCCAAGGAGCCTGTGGCACATGATAAGTCTGACACGTCTTGTAATGTGCCCAGATTAAACCCATCTGTTGTGGCTTTTGATGCCAACGAGAAAGCTGCCCCTATACACGGTCCCTCCACAGCTGGATTGGGGTCTACCACGTTTTTGAATGGTGCCCCAGCTCCTAAAGGTGACGACTACTTGGCACCTCCTGGGCCTGTTGGTGGTGGTATAGGCAGAAAGAAGTCTCTTGTGCAAAGATTGAGAAAAAACAGTGCTAGTGATAGCAGTTCACGCCGGAGTTCCAATGACAATAGTGGTGAATACCACAGATCGTCTTTTGGTGAAGAAGAAAGCAGTGGATCTTTGTTGAGCCGAGTGAAGAGTTTGAAGGTTGGCAGAAAGTAGTCAACCATCATTGCGAGTCAACTTCATTAATATTGGCTTCTTTAATGTGCGAGGCCTTCTAAAAACTATTGTGATTGGATCCAGGCCAAGTGCTAGTCTTTTTGAAGCTTTCTTCAAGCGACAGACTGGGCACTGATGATCGCAAGATTATCATGCCTTGGAATTCTGTGCTAGAACACACAATTCCTATTTCAATGGCTAACTCCGTCCCGCTCTGGATGCAATTTTCTAACGTCCCACCTCAAAATTCCAGCAGGGTCAAGCGGCTATCTTCACGGACTATTTCCCATCAAAATCACCGGGTTTTTTGATTTGAATTCATCTCACCGTTTGTATAAATTAGTTTAATACACCCTAGCGAGTGCTGTAATATACTGTTCTATGTAGGCCCTCACAACTTGAACTCACTCTGCATATGGCCATAGTTCCGTTCCACGGCTTGTTTCGTTTCATACCACCACTTGTATGCCACTTCACACCGGTTGAGGTCTAGATTTTCACTCAATACTTTCCACAACTTCCCAGTCAAGAACACCTGCTCGCTAGCATTGCTCATTAAAATAAGGCCCCAGATCTTCTCGAGCCAATGCACAAATATACTCATTGGGAGATATGGAATGACATTCAATAGTGCTAACATAAGACCCTCGCGCGATGTATCTGGAGTGTCTCTGTCTTTGGAAAGGCCAGCTTGTGAAGGGTCACTTCTGGAATGAGGAACGATGTTGATGTATGCCAAGTCCTTTGGTTTTTTCCGTTTGTTGGCTTTGACAATGTCGGTATCATCTGTTTTCTTCTTGAGCTGCGACAACGTGGACGAAGCTTCGATCTCTGACACTGGCTGCGCAGATGTAAAGGCCATTTTCTTGTGCAGTTTGATCAGCTGTCCTGGGGTGGTACTGGAACATCTGAAATAGACGAAGTCCAAAAACTTTTCTGCTGAAGTTCGGTAGTATCCTGACTTGTAAGTGACGGGATTTGACATGATCTTCTTGCCCAAGGTCTCTACTGCGACGCTCAATTGATGTGCAGTCAACCTTTGAGGAAACTGGTTTGCAGCTAGTTCAAAATACTCCAAGACATTTTCAAGGTTATCATCTGTATTCTTCTTACTGGAGAAAAGGGCCAATAATACCGAATGTCCGGCCTCGATTAGAAGGGAGTCTTGCATGAGTGGTGACTGCACCAAGGCGAAGGTGACCTCATAGACGTATTCCAGAAAGCGGGTGTTGTTGACCTCAGACTGCTGGAAATAGTTTTCCCATAAGCCAAGCACAAAAAGAACCTTGCATCTGGAGACGTAGTCTTTGTTGAGGGCTTCGGGGTATAAATTGACCTCGTAGTTTCCGGAGAGCATGCGCAGGACGAGCTCGAAGCGGCCGTTGACGTTATTTTGGAGAAGAATCTCAAGACTCACGTAGTAGACGAAGTTGTAGCCGTCGAACCCACCTTGTCCAATGGATACCAAAACAAAGTTGAGGTAGTAGAGGTTGTTGACTATCAAGTAGCAGATCTCAACATACTCCCTTTCAATGGCCTGTAGGTGACGATCCGAGGAAAAGATCCCCAGAAACAAGCCTCTTTTCTGCAGAGTGAGAAACCTGGAGATGATCCCTTGAAATATTATCACCTCTGAAAACAAAATAGTCTTCATCAACATCCAGTAGTGTTGTTCGTATGGGCTAGTACCGACGGACTCTGTGTTCAAGGCAGAAATACTTCTGGTGAACCGATTGAGGTCTTCATTGAACTGACCCATAGATTTCAAGGAGGAACAGACAATTTCAGAGGCAGCAGGGGTATGTGGGAGGTCCAGGAACAACTGCTCCAATAAAAAGGAAAATTTGTTCAAGTGCTTGATGACCGGCCGCTGGAAGACTTGGCTTAGCACCAATTGCTCAAGGTCAGGATTCGTAGGGTCTAGCAGCAGGAAGATTTTGAAGCACATAGCACTGCCTTCACTTCCAAACGCCATGGCCAAGAGTTTGTCTATGACGAGATGCACACTCACAGGTCCCAAGTAAGGGCGCAAGTCCTCCCCACGACGAAACTTGAGGGCCAAACTGATCAATGCTAGAGATACAATTTGGTCGTTGGACGAGTCGGACACAGTATTCTGAAAGCACTGCGCAAACAAAGCGTCGATGGAGTCATCGAAATCAGAAAAGGACCAGCGTAAGTGCACAGACTCTGCTAACAACAGATCACGGAGCTCTTTGCTCAAGCCAATCCCAGAAAGGATAGGCAATGCCTTCCACGAGTTACCGATGGGGTCGTAGAGGACAAAGTTGCGGAGCTCTCGAAGAATCACCTGGTAAAACGTCCGCACCGATAACGTAGGCTGGGACACCTTGAGTTTCTTATCAACGAGAACCTTGAACACCTCTATGATCATGTAATTGTCCTCGAAAGAAGGCACTTTGGCGCCGAAAGTAATGGGGTTGTTTAAAAAACTGGCAAACACAAGCTTCAAGTTGTGCTCTGTTTTCACATGGGGAAGGTAGTTGTATAGGTAGCTGAGGAGGTGGTTGCTGGAGATGGCCGGGCCCGGGTTGCGGAACGTGTCCACCACAAAGTCAAGCTCCAGGGGCGTGGCTACTGGGGCATAGACCGACATTTCAGGTGGATGTGTTGGTGAGGTGGGTGGGTGAGTTTGCAGGTGAGCAGGTGTAGTGAGCGGTGTAGCGAGGTAGATGAACAAGTTGGAGTGTGGGGACCGCGGCGTGCACTTCGCAGTCTACGTGCGTACTCCACATCAAGGTGTGATAACAAGACAATGCCATATCCCGATTCTCTGGTTCTTCTTTTTTTCCCTATTTTTCCGTATTTTCTTTTTGTGATTTTTTATCCAATTATTTCTGTGCCTTTGAGTCCTCGTCCTATGCCATTTTCTTCTAAATTCTGTTCTCTGTTGGTGGACTTGGAGAGAATTGCCGCAAAAGATGGACAGTACTGGAGGACCATCCATTTCTCCATAATTGAGGGGACACGGCACTTTTTTGCCCGGGACATTGTTAATGAAGCACGTGACCATTGTGATTTTTGACTACTGTCTATGCCATGGACTGTTTGATTGTACAGTAGTCACGAGGTAGAAAGTGGATGTAGAAAAAAAAGGGTAGTCAGAAAAAGGGGGACTCTCTTCCTCCAAATGGTGGACAGTTCAGTTCAGGCGTAGTATAGTAGTGGGGTAGCGCGCCTGCGTACAAGGCACCTAAATGAAGCCAAGCAGTCTCATCTTACAACTACGGAATACACACCATGACAGGAGCACGGCAGACAAAGAATTCAAAGAATCAAAATAGATCAAGCAAATCTAAGAAAACAGCGAACTCAGACCAGAATTCCGATGTCGTGCAGTTCGTGTGGGATGAATATGGCCACACTCATTTGATTAACTCGCTCCAGTACTTTAAAGAGTTCACCATGAAAGAAGAGACGCTTGCGCTGAAGATTGGTGAGGTGGTCAAGTCGAAGGGCTACGGAATGATCCAGGTGCACGTGGGCCCCAAGAAACGGCGGATATGGCTATCGCAGGTTCGTTACGTGCCCTCTGTGAAAGGGTGTGTTTTCTCCAGGCATAACGGTGCCACCTGGGGCCTCCCTACTGTGCGCACCCCAGTCAATATACTTTCTACGGAGGATGATATGGCTGAGGTGGGGTACGTCGACGACCCTTTTGCCAATGCATATACGATAGATTTACATGTTGTCAAGCCTCATAGAACCAATGTTGTGTATGGTAAAAGTGGCCTTTCAAAGGATGCACTTCCGGAAGCCATGAGGAATTTGCGCCTGCAGACGGTCCGCAAGACCATTGACCCATGGAACCTTCGTTTCTTGAGTGTGGTTGATGATAAGCCTGGTCCTAAATAGTGATACGTAATCTGTTCAACTTAAGAGCATAGCACGTCCCAGTAGTTTCCAACTCAGTGCGAATATACTGTTTTACTGCAAAACACATCTCCACCCCTACCCATACCATGCCCCCAAATTTTTCGAACATGGTCTTCAATCACCCTAACCTGACCACCAATAAAAAAAAAAAAGAATAAACCAGTTAATCAATACTTGTTATTTACTTCTAGGCATTGGCTGGTGTGAGGCTAGCTAGTGCCCCAACATTACTGGTTATGAATAGCCTCTTATATTGATATACATAGTTGAGGATCCTCCATTTCAAATTATCTGTATTAAAAAAATTCAAGCGCAAAATCAGTATAATTGACCATCGCTCCCATACTTAGCAATGCATTGTAGAAGGATGGAAAGACCAGTGGTAAGTCCTGTTCCTGCATGTGTGCTTCGGTGCACTCAAAAATTTCACCGGCTCACTTCTTCTTCATCAGCATGCTCAGACGCCAAATCACTCACTACTCCAGCAAGAGAGCGGCGTCGTACGTATTGCCGTCGATCGCAACACTCAACAGCCTCCGGGCCAATAACGAGGCCTTCCACGGCTTGTTCTCTCACAAGGCCCTAGATGAGTTATGGTTCAAGCGTGGCCAGTCGCTCACCGATAAGTTGAACAAGCAGCTTGAGGAAAACCAGGTGGCCGATGTGCCTGCAAACTTGACCGAGTTGATTGACATGACCAGCAATAAGCAAGATCTCCAGCATGTCAACACCAGCGCTTCGTTGTTGCACAACTTACAATTTGCGCTAGAGTCTTTAACCCCACTTGATCCCTCCAAAAAATGGAAGCCTGTGCATGCAGACGTGCTGGCATTATTGGAGACGCCTTCCATTGCCACCAGATTTGAAAACGAGCCCAAGGCTCCTGCTTTGCTTGAGTGGATCGAGGACTCGTTTGGCTCCATCGCAGAGTTCAGAACTCTCTTGCTCAACTCTGCCAAAGCCATCAAAGGTGACGGAACCACGTGGTTGGTGGCACAGGCCACGTATGCCGAGTCTAACATGAGACTGCACTTGGCTGGGGTTGAACGTACGTACTATAACTTGGCTGTGATGAACACCTACAATGGAGGCATGGTGGATGACCAAATTCGGTCTGGTCAGATAACCAAGTTGAAGAACCAAGAGGCTGCCAAGGAGCAGGCCATTAAAAGAAGACAACAAGACAGAGATGAGATCGAAGGCACGTTGGCAGAAGCAGAGACAGAGGCCCAGGAGCGCCAGCCCAGTGCTCGTGACGCCAACGAAAACACCTTGGGAACCGTTGAAGAGGCTGAAGAGCTTTTGTTGTACACCGACCGTAAGCTCGTGCCTTTGCTTGCGATCGATGCTTCCATGAGATGCTACTTGTATGACTACGGAGCTTTTGGCAAGCTGCAGTACTTGGAGAACGTTTGGCGGTGCATTGATTGGAACGTTGTGGCATCCAGAGCACCCAAACGGTTCAAGCCTGCGATCGACATTTAGATGAACTTGTATATAACACTAGACCTATTTGTAACTAATTCTTGATCGCCTTCTTAACGATCTTCTCCACCTCATCCCAGTCTGAAGTGGGCACCTTCGTTATTTCAAGATTTCCGAAATAACTGCTAATGGCCATGAGGATATCGTAAGAGGCTCTGTTGTGGACGAAAGAAATAGACACACCCACACGGCCAAATCTTCCGGTTCTTCCGATTCTATGCAAGTAAGTGGATGGGTCGGGCTTGTTGTTCTGATCCACAGGCAAGTCGTAGTTGACCACCATAGAAACGGACGCAATGTCAATACCACGGGCCAAAACGTTCGTAGTGATCAAGACCTTGCTTCTTCCCTCCCTGAAGTCATTCAACAAGGAATCTCTTTCGTCTGCTTCTAAACCTCCGTGTAAGACAGATACTTTGTGGCCCTCTTCTCGCATCTTTTTAGCCAATAAGTCTGCGGTATTTTTTGTTTTGACAAAGATAATGGACGAACCAATAGTCAACAATCCATAAAGACCACACAAGACTTCGAACTTGTGATTCTCACTGTCGCAGTCCATGTAGAGCTGCTTGATTCCGGCCACATTTAGTTCCTCCTGCTTCAACTCCAAAGTGTTAGCATTTGGCACCACTCTCTCGGCGTATTCACGAACTTCGGTGGGGAAAGTGGCAGAAAACAACACCAATTGCGTTGTTTTAGGCATGCAGTTTTTAACACGAACACACTGGTCACCCAAACCCTGTGCTTCCAACATGTTGTCAGCTTCGTCTAAGACAAACACTTTCATGGCACTGGTACTGATGCGTCTTTTCTTGAGCAAGTCGTTGACGGTACCGGGAGTACCCACCAAAATAGCCTCGTCAAATCTGTCAGAGCGACCGTACTCTCCGGGAACCAAAAGCTTGGACTTTATCTTGGTGAATCTGCTCATTGTTTGGATCACCTCGAGTGTTTGTCTGGCCAACTCCCTGGTGGGGGCCAAACAAAGAGCCTGAGGGGCAGGTAAGCTCTCATCCACACGTGAAAGCATGGTAAGCGAGAAGGCAGCGGTTTTACCGGTACCCGATTGCGATTGTCCAATCATGTTGGTGGCAGGGTTGGCCAACAACAATGGCAAAGCTTTCTCCTGGATCTTGGAGGGCTTGTTGAACTTCATGGCATACAAACCCTTCAACAACTCAGGCTTCAAGCCCAAATCCTCAAACGACTTGACCGAGAAAAGGGGAGAGTTAGGGTCGGCCTGCAAGTCTGCAAGCTTGACCTTGACTTCATATGTGGAGTTGATAAGGTTTGTTTCGGGCTGATCAGGCACCTCCAACACAATCTTATCATCAGCAGGCTTTTCAACAGGCTCTTCAGCTTTAGCAGAATCTTTAGTTTCCTCAGTTTTGGTGGGCTCAGTTTTGGTGGCCTCTTCAGTGGGCTTTGAAGTAGAGTCTTGGGTCGATGCTGGTGCATCCTCCTTGGTATCCAATGAGCTCCTGGAACCATCTTCCACCGGCTTTCCGGCAGAAGTGGTATCATCCCCCTTCAACCCCAAGCTCCCAAGGGACTTGACAAGATCAGATGCGTTCACGCTTTTATCGTCAGACATGTGGTTGGGGAATTAGACGTAGTGTATCAAACGCTCATTTTTTCGTGGACGACAACCGGTGCACGGGTGCTTGCACACCGTACCTTGTACTATAAAATAGATCTATCCATTGTTGGATCTAAAATGGATTTAGACTTTTTAATGGATTGTATAGTCAATTACACAGAATATAGTTTCCACTAAAAACTGCTGTTCTATTTTTTGCTGAATGGCGTTGTAGCCATAGCTATGTTGGGAAACATGGCAGTGCCATAAGTAGCTGGGACACTAGGGTGTCGCAGACAAACAAGCGAAATGCCAGATTCTATTTTTAATGCTACACGAGCCAAGCACTGGATTCTAGTAGCATGCAACTGGGTTGCCAAGAGAAGTATTGTTCAAATATCCAACCGTGCATCCAAGGAAAGTATGGGCTGGTGAAAAGCATGTGCTTGCAATTACCTTTATATATTGAGCACATTTCAACAGGTGCATTGAGCATGAGCACGTTTTAACGTTTGAGCGCACCGCACCTGGACATCGAGCGCCTCGTAAAAGGCCAAAATAAGAGTTTTATTTCGGTAGCTTATGTTTTATATTATCATGTACTAATACAATAGAATTAAATTGGCTTGTTATGTACCGCATAGGGTGCTTGTATTATCATGTACTAGCGATTGGGGCTTTTTCATGTACTATTTTGGGGTTTATGGTTTGGGGAGGTGGAGCGATGGGCTGGCGCGGCGCTACCTCGTGGTGTATACATAACGTTCCGACGCTCTTCGCACCCATGTACTATAAGCATTCACTCACATGAGGTGAGCATTTACGCTGATAGCAAATGGTTATGAGCTTATAATACATGGCTATGAAGGTATCGTATATTTTGTTATTGTCCATAGGACCGAAATCAGTCGTTGGTATCATGAGCCAGTCACAATACCAAGGGATCCAGCGAGAGCTCGTTATCCGCCTTCAATACATCGTTGTAATCTAGATCATCCCAGAACCGCACTTTCATATCGCTCACCAACTCGTTCTGGAAGAACGTCATGGTGAAGGCGTTCTCAACCAACCGTACCGTGAAGTTCTCATCGCAGGTCTTGGCTATTTTGGACTTGAAATCTTGGATCTCCTTGGCCTCAAGTTCTAGAGATGCACGGTTGCTCATGGGCAACATACCATCTTTGGAGACAAACTGGTTGATGTTTCCGTAGTTGCTGGTGCGGCGGAGCTTGGCCGGCGCACTAGGCTCATCGAAGTCCAAATCAATGTAACCGGTGTAATTGAGGTGTTTGATATTGTCTGCAAGTGGCTCGCCCTCTGGAAAACCGTCGCCTGGGGAGTCCATAAAAAGGGTATCAAGCGAGCCAAGATCACTTTGCGAAGCAAGTGTAGCCAATGTTTTTTCACTGGAAGGACTGGGTTTGGATCTGGGCATGGTGGAAATCCGTTTGGAATTGACGTCTGTTTTGTCTGTGTCTTCGGGTGCAGCAAGGGTATCAGTGGAAAATGCTCTTCTGCCGTCTTTTACGAAATTGTGCTCTTGGTCGAGGTACACGGGTATTTCTTCCTTATAATCTTTATCAATGGGTTCGACGAGGTTCTTGACGGATTGCACAGGTTTAACCGATTTGTTGATAATATTGTTTTTCGAGGAATTGAAGTTGTTCAAATCCACTGGCTTTAAAGGAAGGGGCTTTTCTGCCATGGTGAAAGACCGCAGGGGTTTCAATTGGGCGTGCAAATCCTTGAAGGAGGTTCTTTGCCTTAAAGCGGAAAAAAGATTGGATCTTCTCTTGGTTTGTGTAGACATGGTGGAAGATCTTGCGGATCGCGACAACAATAATTTGAAACAGAGCAATTCGGTTGAAGGTCACGGCACTAGATAACAATGTCGAGTTCGGATGCGTTGCTGAAAAAAAAACAGAAGTGCAGTCGAGGCAGAGAAGAGCACGATTTTTCAAGATTGTCTTTGTGATGTTTCGAACTGGCGAAAAGATCACACAAGTTGCACAATTAAGGGAAGTTGTACAAAGAAAAGAGGGTGTTTCTTACCAAGCTACTCAAATGTTGAGAAAAGTCCAGTAAAGTTTTCCCCAAGTTTTTTTTTTCTTGCCATATTTTGATTTCTTTTTTTGGCATGCATGTACCAGCGTGGTTGTTATGGAAAAGTGCGTTCTGAGACATCGTTTCAGCGCGGAGGCACGGGTGTGCGGGGGCGTCGTACATGCGTCAAAGATAAAACGCGCTTCAAAAACCCCTTCGTCGCGCAACCACCATCGCGTTTAGCAAGCCTGGAGCTGTCAAAACCCACGGCCGCGTTTCTGTTCCCAAATGCGCTTTGCTCGAAACTGCCCATGCACCCCCGTTGAGCGAGCGGCCGCTTTCGTAACCATCGGCGGCAGGAATGGGAGGGCACGTGACGCGCACATTTCGGTTCTATTGTAGCCAACCGGAATGCATGCGTTTCAGGGGTGTTTAGGCATTCGGGAATGCCATTGATTATGCCGCAGCGGACAGGAACAAAGCTGCTTGAAGCATCGTCGAGTAACTGCATCACCTCCCCTCTGGTCTAGATCCAGTCCGCCTTGTGTGTGGTCATGCCTGGCTGATACACGCCCATCGCGCGTTGGGATCGGCATGGGCAGATTAAGGCGCTGTACAGGTAAAACGGCGTGCTCGATAGAGGTCCCTGTCGGCGAACGAAATTACTATTTTGTGCAGCTGTGCTGAACTTGTAGAGGAAGACTTTACTTGTGGTGGTGTACGGAGGTCTCCTGAAGTCACATGCGTGTTGGGCTTACTGAATGAATAAAGTACCTTTGGAGAACTTATATGTGCACGTGCATGTAACTTCCTTCAGTATGCAGGCTTCCGAGACGTCAAATCCTTGATTTGCAGGGTCGCCCCAGCGGAGTACATGTCATACATCAACCATATTTAGGGCATGATTTAGCCAGGATTCACAGAACCAGAACCAGGTAAACTCCGATCCATATTTAAGCACTATTTAGGCTGCCATGGGCCCGTAAGCCACTGCTCTTTCTATATACATCTCTATAAAGGTTCCTCCACCCTGTTCAAGTCCTGCGTGAAGGTTATGTCCTTTGGTATACGCTTCAACACCTTAGTGCTCAGCTTTACCCAGTTCTCCTTGCGCAAAATATTTCCATGCTTATCCTTGCCGGAAAGTGATTTGGCCACGTATTTCGCAATGGGTTCTCTCCACACGGCCTCTACTCCCTCCGGTAAATAAACGTAGAGAGGCTGCGGTTCGGCTGGAAGTGCTCCAGTAGCAGTGATATTGACATACCCCATGGACTGAAGCACTAGATCAAAAGAACCATGGAATGTGGGAACCTGGTACTTGACCAAATTGGCCTTATGCCCATCCACCAAAAAAATCCCTTCCACAGCCTTTTCATCTTTGGCTTGTCGCCACACCTGGAGTGCCTTTTCCATGCTACCGAAGATATGCACCTTGTGATTGATCAAGTTCCGGACTCGATACATGCATCCTTCGGGTACTTGCATGAAAAATGTCCCACCCACTGTGATCACTTGGCCCGATTTAGCAGTGTCGTAGTGAGCATCGTAAGTGCCATATTTATGGAACTTGCGGCCTTTGTTGAGCTGTTTGATGGCACTGGGCAGTAAGATGTCGATGAGCAGCCGCGACATGCTTGAATGCACATCGAACCCGGGAACATCATACATGATCTTTTTTTTCGTGAGTTCCACCGCCATGATTCCCCGGGTGAATCCGGGCATATACGACACCCCGGGGCCTCGGCTCGCTTTAAGTTTCTTGACCTCTGCGGAGAACTGTTTTCTTTGGGAAACACCACGAGCTCTATTTTGCTCTTTTTCCCAGTTGCGCTGGTTACGAGCGTTAGGCAAGCTTTCCCGTTCTTTCTGGCCAACATACACCAACAGCTGAAGCAAGGTCAGTTTTCCGGAATTGACCGCACCAATGAAGAAGGAGTTGTTGGGGATGGCCTCGTAAAGACGGTCGGTGTTCCAGTCCACCTGGCCCGACACAAGGTGCACATGTGCGGCCGGCACATTGTACCTATTGTGGAAGTAGTCCTGGAAGAACTGAAGCCCGTTCTTGGAAGCGGTGCTGTTACGATTGAAAAAGAGATCGGCTTTGGTGATGGCAAAATGCATTGTTTGGGCAGCCTTGAACCGGAACACCTCATTGTCTAGAGACATGGGGAAGTCCGCCGCACTGACCACATACACTATGTTTGCAGCCGGAGGAAGCAGCTCCATGACTGCTGCCACAGTATCCACCTTGTGTTGGGCCGGGTCAAAGGATGACTTGTAGTGGGCATTTCGACAACGTATGCACGTGTGGCCCCGGGAAGGGGTGGTCTTGGGCTGGGGTTTTGGGGCCACTGGGGCTGTAGAGCCATTTAAAAGAAGTGCTTTATCTTCGTCACTAAGCTTAGCATAGATGGTTTCATAAGTGACATCTTCAGGCTTGACGTATTTGGGACGTTGGTTGTGAGAGGGATCCACGAAATAACCAGGCGACTCTGGCTGCTTGTTCTGGAGAGTGATGCCACAGGATGTGCATTTCGGGATCAAGCTATCTGCCAATAAGTAGGAGACTTGAGGGGAGTTAAATAGGGAGATTGTCAGCGAATAGAGGCGGGGAGCAGAACGGGCCACCTGACGCTGATATCGAAGGGCCACAAAGCACACTCTGGAGAAGCGACTTAAAGTACGAAGCATGGAGAGTGAAGAGGAGCGCCACGTGATGAGGTGTGTGCGGAAGGTGAAGATGGAGGAGCGGGGTGCACGGGTGCAATTGCTTGACGAAGTGGTAGTGCAGAAGGCGCATGAACGGCAGCGCGGCAAGTGGAGGTACGGATGCGCGGGTCACTGAGGTTGCGCAAACGAAAGCTCGCCATCACGTGAGCTGCATGTATCAAGCAATCTGACATGCATGGAGCGCATGGTCATACACAATCAAAGAGGCCAGCGCATGCATTTAATCGTGGTATGGGCGCGCGTGTATGTACATCGCGCCTGCTTGAGAAGAATACTACAGCCAGGACAGATTTTCACACACACGTCCGCATGCATGTGTAATGTTTTGCTTGCTCTGGTACGTCATTGACCGTCCAACTACTCCGTCTAGCAGCACTAGCGTAGCACGCGCTTCCTCAGACCTTACCAGACGCTGATATCAAGTACAAGTCCAGGAGAGAAAAAGTCAAGGTTCCTGAACCTATTTTTGGTAACCCACGTTTGCTAATGAGCTAGTTGTTTCATTATTAGTGCGCAGAGTGGAATGATAAAATTCGGTTGCCAACAATGGTCAGTGTGGCTTAAGGGTCTCTGGGATTATCAAATAAAGGGTCGGGGACGTATCGACAGAGTTTACAGTTTTATTGCCTTATATGAAGCAACTTTATCCAAAGAACAAAGGTAACAGGGTCGAGAGAGGCAGCTCTAACATGGCTAAGAAGAGAAAAAGGGGATGCTGATCGCAGGGAGGTGGTGCATCACATGCATGATGCGCGACGTTATGCGTGTAAAATGCAGGCTGTCAGGGTGTAGGGGATGCTAATCTTTATGCTTCCTGCGGTGGTGCAACTGCCCCACATGAGACGGCGACAATATTTCGCCATACATGGCTAAACAAAGCTGCGAGAATAAAGAAGTGAAAAGAGACCCAGGCCAACACCTTCCAGGAACCCGAATCAATCATGACATAGGAACGCAATTTTTAAAGATTCTTTCGTGTACCTCTGCGCATAGTACGTATTATATGCATAAATTGACATTCATGCACCGCAGCATGTCTTGTCAGATTCATGTTTCAAGGATGTCGCAGAGGATAGGCTATTATTTTTTCGTATTGTCATGCAAAAATAGGAGGCAAGCAGAAAGAACGGGCCAGCTGAATCATGACTCAATTACCATAGTGGTTTCAGAGGGTAACATCGGGATCCTCGTATTAGCGAGACTACCAGGTACGTAGCGTCACATAAGCGGCATCGCAGGTGCTGCTTGGTATGCTAATATGCGGCAATTCTGGAACTCTTAGTATATCGCCGAACTTGCATATGTAATCATATTCTCGACGCATGAGACTACACTTTTGTAATAAAAGTATCAAGTGGTGGTTCAGTCCCCACCTCCATGAGAATTGCAGAGTCCCGAACAAATTTTCGTGCAATTGCTCACAATCCTTGTTGCAAGTCTTGTGATTCGCGTCTTTAACATGTGGTGCATTCTGCCGCAATTGGCCCAACATAAAAATATGCGCCTTGCGCGAGCAACGTAAATTTTCCCAGGAACTAGTGCGATAATGCCGGTAAAAGCGGGCGACTATGACATAGAAGCAAGCATAAATATTTTTTTTCAAAAGAAAGCCGTCCTCAAATAGAAGGAAAACTTGCTGGACTAAGGTAAGTTTTAGAGGCCAAAAAATTTTTTTTTGGGTACTGTTTCAGAAGACTTGCCTGCAGAGTCACCAATTTCCACACATTGGATGATGATGCGTCGTAAAGTTGAAATGGACGCATAACAATGCTGTGCATACTGCGTATGCATGCGGGTGAATTCTCGTTTTTAGTCCTGGAACCTTGAGCATCCTGACCGCGCCAAAATGCCCTCATCTGGAGCCAATTCGTCGCCTCAAAGTGGACATGGGGTGTGCGATACGCACGCCTTATGTGCGTTGATGGGGCTCGGGTAAAACTGCAGCAAGGCTGCATTGTCATGCAGCGCTACCAAAGCTTATACATAGTGCAAACATGTTCATTATTTTTCGAAGTCTCATTCATCAAGCCTATTGCTTGCCACTCTTTTTCTTGTGTGCACTTTTCTTCCAGCGCCAACCACATCTTCATTAACCCCCGTTTTCATACTCCCCTTTTCCTAGGCGCCTGTCTGTTCCATATTTACCTGCTGCATCCAAAAAGACATTTCTTTGTGATACAATATCTTGTTCGTTTCCTCAGCCTCGACACAGAGCCTCCATACCCAACATTTCATTGAGTGATTTCCACAGCCTCCCACCAAGATTTGCCCCCTAATCTGGTCTGTTGCGCTCTTCTGTTTCTGCCGAATAGGATTCATACCCCGTGTGAACCCTTGACGTTAAGAATACAAGGCACGCTAATCGCCACAAATACCCCTGCTGTTCGCTTTTGGATCCAAGCTCGCCCCCACAGCTCAAGGCCACCGGACACGAGTTACTCCCCTCTTTCTGCCCCAGGAAAGCTCACATGGCCAAAAGATCAAGCTCCCAGTCTCCACGCGTTCACAAACGCAGGATGTCCCGAGAAAGTAGCGGGGCCTCGGACTACACAGCCACTGCGGCAGCTACTTGGACCGCCATCGGTAGTTGTGCCGTTACTTTGGGCATCTACGCTCAGGCCATCAAAGCATACGACTCGGCACTAGCGCACTACCCCGGAGCCCTCGAAGCGCTTCTTGGCTGGTCCCATTCGCTTCGGATGGGCGACGTTGCCAACTCACACACTGCAGGCCTGCAAACTGCACTCCAACGTCTCACCAAGGCCGTGGACCAACACCCCAACTTGGCCAACAGCGCTGATTTCTTCAAGGAGTTGGCAGAGTGCTACATATTCGTGGACCTGACGGATCAAGCTCACCAGGCCATCCAACAGGCCATCTACCTCCAGCCCAAAGATGCTAACCTGTTCCTTCTCCAGGCCCAGGTTTTTATTCGTACAGGTGCTCGTGCCCAGGCGGCCGCGGCACTTACCCACTGTCTACAACTACTTCCGCCCCTGCCTCACAACTACTCGACCGCAGATGTGGAAACTGCGCGCAGTGCCCATGCAGAGCTAGCAGCCATCGCTGCGGCTGATAGCAACATCGAGTTGCTGATTGCTGAGCTTACTGCCACGTTGCTGTTGCCTCCACCTCCTTTGGCCAGAGTGGAAGAACATGTGGCTCTCTGGTGTGCCTTAGCCACTGCCAAAGAGCGGGCAAACAGAATCCCTGAAGCCTTGGAAGCTTGCGAGCAAGCCGAACGGGCTGCTGGACCTCACCCTCGCATTCTTATCACACATGCATACTTGTTGCTACTCAATAGTAGCAAAGCCTATGCGCAGCAGGCCATCGAGCTCTTGACCCAGGTGGTGGAAGCCGAGCCTCAGGAAACACAACCCAAAAAGGAGCAAGAGGAGGAGGCCACAGGCGATGCCCCAGGAGACTTCCTTCCTTGGTGCCTTCTTGGAGAGGCTTATACTGTTCTCGAGCAGCCACGTGCTGCTTACGATGCATACCAGGTTGCTCTTCGTCGTGCTAGCAACCTGCCCATCACCTGGTTGGCGGTGGGAAAGCTCTACTTGGAGCTCAAACAGCTCCCCGATGCTTTGGCCGCATACTCTCAAGGTTTGAGGTTGCAGTTGAACGAAAACTCCCCCGGAACTGCAACGGCGTGGGATGGTTTATCCTGTGTGTATGAACGATGTGACGATCAGCTTGGTGATGCAGCGGATGCCTGTGCTCGTGCTGCCAGCTGTTTCCGCTCATACGGAGATACTGAGAGCGCACAGTACTACGAAACCAAGTCCAAGAAGCTTCTCGCAGCTTCCCAGGGCAAGGGCCCAGTCCCTGAGCTCTGTGCTCCTCCTGGAGTGCCCAACTACTTTCTCCGTGATCTAGTGACTTTGTTACCCAGTGAAAGAATAGCATTAGTGCAAGGCCATAACAAGAAGAACACCCGCCCGGGACCTGAGGCCACCGCACAGAAGCCATACGAATCCCCAAGGCCACGTCCCAACTTTTCCAGCTCCAATGTGCCTGAAGGCCATTATCAAACCTTCTCACCGGCTTTTGAAAGGCAAGGACATCCTGAAGGTAGACCAGCACATGGCACTGAAATGCAAGGCGGGCCACCAATTCCTCCACAACAACCAAGCCACTTTTCCCAGCCTAGTGGGTTTGCCCCTGGAGGCGCTCAGCCGCCAGTTTACCAACTCGCATATTCATACAGACCAGACACCAAGCTGCCAGGACCAAATACCCAACATCAGTTGCCCCAGCCAAGCGGGCGCCAAATGTGGCCGGCCCCAGAATACATGGGAGCCCCATCGGATAGAGTGACGCAGGGTCCTCCTCAAATACGTGGGCAGTTCCCTCCACCCCCACCAAACGTGGCCATGTCTCCACCGCAAGTGAATGGAGTTCCCAATGGCCCACACCGGTCGCCCGTGGCTCGGCCGCAAATCGTCGATGAAAATGGATACCCAATGCCTGGTCCTCCCGGATATCCTTACGGACAGTACATGCCTATGCCCAACGGAATGGTTGCGCAGCTGCCGCTCTACGGGGCCAACAACTGGCGCCGCTAGTTAATTAACCGTTAGTATGTGTGCATTTATAATTTATTGTAGTAATTAAAATACTCTGGTCATGTCAGCCCAAGTTCCCTGGTAAGCACACTTTGAGGTGTTATTCGTGTTGGTAGAGGCCTTATTGGTTACTGGAAGCACCGTAGCCAAGTGCTCCAAAGCGCCCAACCCTCTTCCTCCTTCAATGATAATCCCAGTATCTGCCTTTAATATGGGAAGAACATCGCCCGAGCCATCGCCAACATAAATCAAATGACACAGTTGATGATTGGCCCGGATCTGCTCGAGCTTAAGTAGCTTGTCATAGCCAGTGCGAATACTCATAGACCCGTCGAAGGAGCCCGTGCTGGTTCCAACCGAGTCGTATTCGAAGTCATTAGCCATGACCGTCAAGTCCAGGATGCCATGGGCCAAAAGCACAAGCTCAATTAGTTTCCGGCACCAGTTCACACTAAGGATGTATTTAGGGCCCGCGAAGCCACGCATCGTCTCCACGAACCCAGGCCTGAGCAGCACCTTAGGAGCCAAGTCCGCAAGGTCTTGGGCAGTAATATTTTTAAAGTACTTGTTTAGCTCAAGAGCATTGATGGAAGAAAGCTCTACCGACTTCATCCCTTTCTGAAACTCTATCTCCTCTTCCACACTACTTCTCGCTAGCTGCAGCAGAGAGTAGGCCTCATAGGCTCGCAGATAAATGTTGGAGTAGTAATCGAAGTCGGGCGAAACACCCGGGTTTTTTGCAGCCGCCAAAGCAGCCAAAGTTGTAGTTGTGTCCAGCACCGTGGCTGTTTCATCCCAATCAAGAACCAACACTTTCAACATTTTCAACATTCCCATCACTTTCTTTACTAAGTACTATGAGCCATGAGCTATGAAGGTGGTTTGCGCGTCTGCTATATAAGCACGTCCTGGATCACGCATCATTGCTGGGTCGCAGCCTTTCTCTCACCTTTCTAGTACGTACATCTCTTTTTTTCTCTACACTACAATGGCAGCATTATTGGGAGAGCTAGGCGACTTGGCGCCCAAGGACGATGTGCAGGAGAATATTGCCCCAAGTCAGATTGAGCAGTTGGACGTGATTCCAGATTCGCCCGAACATGCCACCATTAAAAGTCGTGGGCCTAGTGTGTCTGCAGAGAGTGGGAAGACAGAGAACCGTGGCAAGACAGAGAACCGTGGCAAGACAGAAACTCATGGAAAAACAGAAACTCATGGCAAAACAGAAACTCATGGAAAAACAGAAACTCATGGAAAAACCGAATACGGAAAAACTGATACTAGGGGGAAAGCCAAATTCGAAGGAAAGACTGAAGGAGACATCCCTGGTTCCGAGGGGAAGAACGAAGGCAAGAATGCGAAGTTTGAAGGAAAGACTGAGGGTAAGAATGCCAAGTTTGAAGGAAAGACTGAGGGTAATAATGCCAAGTTCGAGGGCCAGACCGACAACTAATCCGACCTACAAAATCCATTTCATGTCATATTCTATTTATTAGTTTTAATACAACAGTAATCTATCAGAAAAAGCGTATGGCCGATTCGGTTGTGGTGGGTTGAAAATATAGAGATGTTGCGGCCTGCATGGAGCACATTTGCCTATTGCGGTAGTCCACTATTCACTATAAAAGTGTGGGGAATCACCTCCTCCGTTTTCCACATATCTCACCATGACCCAAGAAGAAAAACCCAAAGTCGACCAAGATTTCAAAAAAGAGGATATGCCCACTAAGGAGCAACGTGATGTGCTTGAAAACTCGGTCAAGAAGCTCTTGAATCCTGATGGAAAGAGTCCCCAAATGGATGGCTATGTCACCAGCACTTTCGATTACATTTCGGGGATGCTAGACAAAATGGCCAATTCTTCCGATAAAGATGCCACGGCCCAGGATATTGCCGAGGACTTGAAGACGAAATATGAGGATTGGGCTAGTCAGTTCAAGACTGATGCTGAGAAGAAGGCTGAATCGGAAAAGGCGGCCTCAAAAAAGCCTGCTGACGAAAACAATAAATAAACTAGAAAGAAATTCTTATATTCAGGATGATTTAGATTTTCTATTGCCAATAGATATGTGTGGTGGACTGGTGGTGGACTCAGGGGGGAAGCCATTCTGGGACTTGAATGCAGTCCTCGAAGCATATGTACAGTTCCCACCTATTGACTTAGGTGGTTTTGTCCTGTCCATAAAAAAGTATCTTGCTGCATTAAAGGCAGTTAGGTTGTCTTCTTAGTTTGAGGATAAACCCGCTCTTTTGAAGATTTCTAGTTATGCGTATGTGGGCTGCTATGGCAAGGAACAATCCTTCATTTTCAGGACACGAGTTCATTCCGAGGGTCTACTCTTCCAACATCAACTTCATACCAGTCAAGTATTTCTTGAAGAACTCAATGTATTGGGAATCAACTTAAAACCTTTAATTGAATTGGTATATTTGCGAAGGATCTGCTTTAAGACCTCACACACTAGGCAAGTACTTAGATGAGATGGTCTAGGGCATACTCGAGCTGAAAGACACATAGTTAAGTAGGATTCCGGAGTAATTATACTATACAATTGACATGCTTTACCTTCTCAATTTTTTCGTTGACTATCAATTGAGAAAAAGATGACACCCATCCAGATCTATGGTACATTCAGGAGTACCGGTTTATTCGTAAAACTCTCAGTTTAGTTTGATAGAATTTTAATTGATTTGATTTTCAAAAGAGTTGAAGAATGTACACAATCCATATATCCACAACAAGGAAGACTTGAAGCGGACTCAAACCATGTGTTATTGATATAGCTGGATATTCAGAACAGGCAACGATGGAAACAGAGCCTGCCAGGCGAAGCCAAAAGAAAGCAACGCCAAATATCCGCATGGTCTACAGCCACATGAAATATTAGTATATTAAATATGAAATGTTTATTAATATATTAAAGAATAGTGGGAGGAAAAAGTGGGCAGGATTTGAACCGCGATGGGTCCGGCTCCATGCATCATCGGGCCGCGCACGTCCTCATCAGTGCAAGACCATTTCATAACTCCACACCACACTACATTACCTTCATACAGCTACGCCATGAGTAAAGTGCCCGCGTGGAAGAAAATCGGGCTCCAGGTCAAGAGCGAGGTGGAAAACGACCCATTGTCTACCACCACTCATCTCGATGGTTCTGTTATTGACAACAAGCTAGCCAAAACGTTGAATAAGAAGAGAAGAGCACAGGAAGACCAGAAAGACCAGAAAGACGACAAGACGAAAAAACCCCCCAAGCGGGTCAAGCTCCCCAAATCAGAACGTCCTCCTCCTCCGGAAAAAGACCAGCTCACGTACCTCAAGCAGTTCTCCCAGGATAAACAGAACTGGAAGTTCAGCAAGCAGAAGCAAAACTGGCTACTAAAGAATATCGAGACCATTCCGGCGGAATACGAGTCGTTTCTCATTGAGTATATTGAGGGAGTCCAGGGCGGTGCCCGTGACCGTGTGGTTGAGGACTTGAAGGCGATGATTGTGCTGTGGAACGAGTACTCCAAGAAGCTCGAGGAGAAGGTCAATGCTGAGCTCTACGGCCAAAAAGACGAGCCAGAGACGGAAGGAGATAAGAAAGAGCTGGAGGGAGACAAAACTGACCCAGAGCCGGCCAAAGGTCCTTCCAAGGAATACGCTATCCGGTGTAAGAAGATATTAATGGCTCTTGTTGATGATGAAATCAAGATGGAGGGTGAGAGTGTGGAGGACTCAGCACAGGCAAATCAAGCTGTTGAAACCGAATCGTCGGAATCCAAGTCTGTGGGCCTGGAACAAGCCGAAGACGGAGAACCCGATAATCTTGTGATTGATGAAGTTGAGGTTGAAGAGTATGATAAAGACATTGAGTTTGAGAAACCAAAAAAGGAAGAGAAAAAGGTTAAGAAAGAGAAGAAAGAAAAGAAAGAAAAGAAGGAAAAAAAGGAAAAAAAGGAAAAGAAGGAAAAGAAGGAAAAGGCAAAGAAAGAACAAAATTAAAGACCACCTCCACGGTGACTTGGGTCTCGTTTCAGTTTCCAGATTCAAGCAACCGTCCACCTGCATGCATCGACTGTATAGTCCTCCAAACGAAGCGACCGCATTAATACTGCTACATACACACTAGGCTGACTACCCCTATATTCAAAAACACTCTGTAGCTTCAATGTGGGTGGGATTGGCAGACCCACTGGGTGGTGCATCCGTACCTCCAGCACCTCTCTCCAGGCGCACTCCGCACATCAACTGGTGGATCCATTACTGCGTAGGAACCCAACACCTCCCCGCCCACTGTATATTATGTCTTTCAATATCCGCCAGCTTGAGGACCGTGCCACCGATGTAGACCCCGATCTCAGGTACATGGCTCTTGAGGACCTACAAAAATACCTCACCAACCCCAAACTTCAGGTCCGTAATGTGGCTTCGTTCGTGCCGCTTTCGTTCCGGCTTTTGGCTGATTCCGTCAGCGAGGTCCAGAACCAATCCGTGCGGACATTTCCGCTTCTCATACGCCATGTTTCTGATAGTGATGTGTTGCTGATTGTGGACCAATTGTATGAAAATGTGGAGCGAACCATGAACGATCTGACGTTTCTGACGTCAGTGCCACATTTGGCTCTCCGGGGCATTTTTAGTGAGTCCAGTTCTCGCTTCCAGAATCTGCTAGCGAAGTCTGTGTTTGCGCTTTTGATTCCTCGGATCTTGGATGGTGAAAAGCTTACGATTGATAAGGTCGAGATCTTGATTGATTTGCTCCGCAATTTGGGCCATGTGCTACTGATGGCCGAGCTTGGGCTGCTTGTCAACTCCTTGGTAGATAAGGCATTTATTCTGAGTGGCATTGTGGGCAAAAGGTCAATAGTGGGCATTGACGAATGTCTCGATCAGATCGAGGCCATAGATGTGGCCCAGAAAGCTGATTTCTACGATGGCCTTTTAAACAAAATCCTTCCTTTTGTTGAAACGTCCCATGCCACTTTCTTTACGTTAACTCAAGTGATTTTAGGCCGGGCCCAAAAGTCTCTTTCCACCACATCCATCGAATTGGTCTTTGATGTCATAATCAAGGCGCTCGATTTAGATCTGTTGGTAGTTAGCCTCGAGGAATTGGATGTGGATCGACTCATTGAGCTTAACCAAAACCGTGAAACTTGCCTCTTGACTTTATCTTTGTTAACTGCTTGTGTCCCCAAGAGTCAGTATGAAAGACTTGAGTCTATTATGGCAGTTGCCAGTAAATTCTTGGCGTACGATCCATTTGGTGAACAAGAAAACGAAGACAGTGACGATTACGTATCTGACTTCGACTCTGATATCGATCTCGAAGATGAAGACATAGAACAGTTCGAGGGCACTGGCGAAAATGATGCTTTGGCAGCAAAACTTCGTCTCAGTGCGCTCATTAATGTCAAGTCTGTGATATCTAACCATTCTGATTTGGTACCGCTGCTCCTTACTGCCCCAGTGCTTGAACAATTATGCCTATTGGTTGGAGACAAGGTTGATTTTGTATCAAATGAGTCTGTTCACTGTTGTGTTTTGATTTTGGGAATAGTCATTGCTCCTAGCAGAGAATTCCTTGAACTACTTGAACAGCAGCTTTTCTCGGGGCTTCTTACGCAGAAAAACATTGTACGATTCAACACTACCAAGCCATTAATCGAGGCCATGGTCGGCGGTCACTCTAAGTTACTTGCAGATACATTTTTGTCGACCCTCTATGAGCACTTCTTAAGCTTCAAGATTTCCATCCAAACGTTCTCGGAGATTGCTCGTTTATACAAGGTGGTGCTCGAAGAATATACTGTTTTGGGTGTGCCCCATGATTTGCTACAATGCATCATTAACGACATAGACCAATCGTTGAACGACCCTAACATATACCACAATTTGCTTTCCGAGGTGTTATTAGTGCTTCAAATACTTTATGGACAATCATCGCAAAGTCCTGAATTGGTGCAGTTCATCAATACCAACATTTTTCCCAAAATCATTAAGAAAGTATCCAACCGTCAGTACCCCAGTGATTTGAGACAGGCCCTTTTGCGGTCTTTGACAGATATGATTGTCGATGTTCTGTTGACAGCTGAAAATGGCTATTTGGCCATGGACGTTTTCTTACAATCATTTGCTCACGAAATATCCATGAACTTCACCCTTGAGTGCTTGATCAAAGTGCTCATTGCACGGCCTCAGTTTATGCAGCCAGAATTGCAAATGGTGGTTTTCACAAAGGCAGTGGTTTACTTGAAATCAAGTGATTCGTCCCTTTACATGCCATCATTGAGACTTTTGGACTTGGTTTTAAGTCCTCAGGAGAACAAAACTGTTCCTACACCTGAATTGGTCAAGGAGATTGAGCAGATTTTGTTGGATATTGTTGCAGGTACCTCGGAGACTGTTCTCATGAACGCTTGCTTCACCACTCTTCGCCACACCACCAAGTATATTCCGGCAGACGAAGAGTTTTTCCGGAGGTTTGTGGACTTGATCATTAACATTAAGTTAATCGACGTTGATAACATTAACATTGGGCCAATTGAGAGATTGATCGAAAATATCTGTGAAAACAATACTATTGGCGGCAAAAGGATTTATGAACTCGCTATGAAATCTCTTATCTGCCGCAATTTCATCAGTGCTAAGATGATGTCGATATTAGTGTTCAAATTGGGCTTAATTAATGAAATCACCAAAGCTGAAGAGGAGCTCCTCCAAATCAACCAACACCCTATTGAAACGGATAAAATCATTTTTGATATCCACTTTTTGGGCTGTA
>NKZA01000214.1:0-24571 GCA_002374405.1 Metschnikowia cubensis | reverse complement strand
AACAAATGAACAAATGAACAAATGAACAAATGAACAAATGAACAAATGAACAAATGAACAAATGAACAAATGAACAAATGAACAGATGAACAAATAAGCAATGAAGAGTTCAAGTGAAACACACGAAACACTTCAAAATGGAACATATCAAGTCACGAATATATGCTTCATTTTGAACTTTCCATTCTTCAATCTCCTGTTCATTAATTTCCAGTCATTAATTTCTGCTTAATAATTTCCGCCCATTGATCCTGTTCGCTGAGACTCCTGCTTCACTTCGTAATCGGGCATTTGGGCTATCTGCGTAAACCGTGACTTGGCTAGACCGCATATCTGTTTCATATCTTCGAAACTCCTCTTTATCACCACCACCGATCCCTTAGGGGCCTTTTCCGCCCGTTTCCCACACATCTCTGCCGTACACTCCAAACACAACCGCACGTTATCGAACTGGTTGAGTTGATGGAACAATGCATTAAACTTGGAGGTCTTCGTCTTCTTCTTGTCCTCCTTCTCCTTCTCCTTCTCCTTCTCCTTCTCTGGAACCTTGGCTACTTCCACCTCCGGAGTCTTCTCTTCCAACCCTTGTATTCTCTTGGATTGTCTTCTCTTGCCTCTTTTGGCCTTGTCTTCGGCTTCTTCTTCTTCTTCCTTAGACTTTCTCTTTGCATTGCCGATTAGTGTTTCAAACTCATCACTATGTGTAACGATTTCCTCACTCAATGCTTCAAGGGCCTCTGCACTTTTCAGATCCGACATGGCCTGCGCAACATTTAACTTGCGCTCCATGCTCTGAACTGTGTATGGAGAAGGTTCAGGGGTTAACAATTTGCTGATGGCATGTCGGTTTTCTTCTTTTCTAGCCCGACCAAGAGGCCACTTACCAAACCGGTGGTTGCGGTTGTTGATGTTGCAATACTGGTATGAAACTGCCATGCGACAGATATCACACAAGTTATCGTCGTCTTCCTCATCCGTTAAAGCTTTGTCATAAAGCTCGAGCTTCTCGAGCCGTTCACTGGAAAAGTATCCCACATAGCTCTCCTGCTTGGAGATGAACATCTCGTAGCTGCGGATACACTTGGCCACCAACTCTAGTCTGTGTTGCCATAGTTCGGCGCTTTCATTTAAAAAGCTGTTTAGCACGTTCTCTAGGAGATTATGGTGGTCAAACACGTTTTCCTTTCTGATTTTGCGGTAGTCACTGACAGCTCTCTCGCCATGATCAAGCCATGAGTCCATGGTAAAGTTAACAGCCTCGTTGAAATTGAACCCACTGTTGAATCCAGCATGGTAGACCCTTGGAAACGTAATCACAAACTCGTTTGCTTGCTGGTCTGCATATGTACATGGAATGTTGATCTGGGCGAGTTTGGAGGGCGAGATCAACGTCACCAACTGATGTAGGAGGTCAGGCTGTCTCTGGAAAAGATCAGGAGCAAGAGACTTCATGTGGTCTTCGAATTGATCTGCATATGCACTCGGAATGCCATACCATTTCTTGGTGTTTCCAAAATGGCAGTAGTTCGCCGAGAGGGTATAATGGTCCTCCACGTGCCAGCAAAATGTTGATAGTAGCGAGCCAACGTAGATCCAGGGCACCGTCATGCCGGAAATTTCCGACTTGATATTATTGAGGAGGGAGCCTTTGGCAAAAGGAAGTCGAGTGAGGTTCCATGGGTGTTTGGCATAGTAGTCATTGAGTCGTGCGGAAACTTCATCGGTAGCAGGGGTGGTCACCGTCGGAAAACCTGTGATTTCTCCCGGCTTGGAATTATGGATGTCGGCACCATATTTGACTTTGATTTCCGAGTTCTCCTCTTCCACCAAGTTCCAGAAAATGCGCTCGATGTCGTCGATACTCATTTGCTGGCAGTTGCCATATCTGGAGAAGAACTCCAGTTCGAACCTTCGACAGTAATCCAGAAACTCAAAGAGGGTATACTTGACATCAGCATTCTCTTCGAACCCATATTCTCCCGTACCAATAATACACTTCTCGCAGTACCATGTCCCATTTGGCACCTCCAGAAGAGGAGGCAGAAGACACCTCATATGGTACGGTTCATCGCAGTTATCACATAGAAGTGTTGTTGTAGGTGAATTGTTCTTCAAGCAAATCACACAGCTGTCATCGGGCTTCTCCACGTTTCGGGAGGGAAAGTCGAAGTTCCCCCGGGAGAGCACGTGCTCTGCATACAGCAGCAAGTGTTTCCTGTAGACATCAAGCAAAAGCGAGTCGGCAGAGTCGAAGCCAAAGATCATATTTAGGTCTCTGATCTGTTTGAAGGACGGACTTTTGACCAGGCCTCCACACGTATTGGACACAGCGATGTAGAGGTCATAGTAGTGGATCCTGCAGTCTTTGCAGACAAAGAAATCGGGGAGTTTGGGGAGTTTGGCCATGGCCAAGTAGCGGTTCAAGTTATCGATGAAAAAGCGTCGGCTGCGGGAAGTGATGCCCAAGTCACTGAGTTTCTGGATCCGAGTATGGAAGGTGAAGGAGGACGCAAGTGAAAACGGAGGCCTCCATTCGGGAGGAGGAGCGATTTTGACCAAGCCATAGTCCCGGCCAAGCGCCAAGATCTTGTCCTGCGAAAGGTATGCTATGGGATCGGCAAACTCCTCTATGGACGGACGTAGCACGGGGCAGGGAACGGGCATGCTTTATATAGTAGTCAGGATGGATGTTCGTGTTTGTATTTGTGGCCAGGAGGAAACGCCAGGTCTGGAGCTGCACGGGCAAGGAAAATATGGATCTATGGGTTATGGTAACTTCTGGACCGGGGTTGTGGCCGGAGTTATGGGCCGAGGTTAAGGTACGTATAGGAGGTTATGGGATAGGAGACGCAAAAGGAGAGCGGCAAGACAAGAAAGACCGGGACAGAAATCTGGAACAAAGCGCCGGTGGTTGTAGATGGCAATAGTCGGTTAGATAAGTCGGGCCGAGTTCGGAGCTAGAGGAAGGTGGAGCAGCAATGTGGGTGAAACTCCATCCGATGGGAGGCACTGGTGCGCAGACCAAGCCAGCACGAGCACGACCAAGCGAGCACGACCAAGCGAGTGAGACCGAGTGAGCGAGTGAGACCGAGTGACTGAGAACATTACGGTACCGCAAGAGTACGCCGAAGAAGTGTAAACTGGGCCACCAACTACATAGCAATTTTACAATTTTGGACAGCTTCTTCAGCGTAAACAACATGGAAGTATGAAAAAGTAATAGTCATGAAATACAAAAAGGATGATTATAGGTGTGAAGGATGATTATAGGTGTGAAGGATATTTATAGTGGGGTGGTGAATACTTAATGATGCTCAATGATGCTCAATGATGTGGTGGTACAAGTTCTCAAGAATGTGCGGAGAATAACTACTCAAAGTGTTTCAAACAATATCGCAACAAAAGTGTTTTAAAGTATGGCCTGAGGTGAAAGAGCTGGGAAAAAACCCCAGTCGCGGTACCAACTTGTTTGTTCAGTCTATCTTGGTACTGTACATTTAGTCAGACATTGGAATAGCCATAGACATTGGAATAGTCATAGACATTGGAATAGTGGTCCTATTCCTACTGCATTATATTCCAGAAAAGAGGATATACTCTTACTCACACTTATGGTTATGGACATACTCAAACTTACTTACCAAGTTACTTACCAAGTTACTTAACCAAACAAACTTAACTATGTACATGCCATAGTCATTTGTCATACGCCTACAAAATCAAAGTATTATAGTACATGGTAAGTATAGAAAATGACTGATCTCTTGGCATTCAACACTATGCTCGAGTCTTAGTGGAGAGTAGTGACTGAGACTTGATTAATCCATAGCAGTTGAGGCATCAGTTGTTACTTGAACTAGTCTTGGTGTAATGTCCTGTGATGAACACACTACGCTCATAGTGTCAAGATGGGATACACTTACGTACAAGTGTTTACTGAATTGGGTGATGGAGAAGAATAAGAGTAGAATAGAATAAGAGTAGAATAAGAGTAGACTAGAATAAGAGTAGACTAGAATAAGAGTAGACTAGAATAAGAGTAGACTAGAATAAGAGTAGACTAGAATAAGAGTAGAATAAGAGTAGACTAAAATAAGAGTAGACTAGAATAAGAGTAGAATAAGAGTAGACTAGAATAAGAGTAGAATAAGAGTAGACTAGAGGACTACCAATGCTGGTCTATGTGGTTCTTGCCATAAGTTCAGCCTGAAATGCTTGTACTCCAGGAATTCATGGGTCAGTCACCCGAGTCATCTCTGACATGGTTGATCAAGACTCCGTGGAGACCCAGCTCACTGGGTGCCTCCAAGACCTTTATGACTTTAGTTCAGAATGCCACTGCTTGTTTTAGTCCAGCAGTGAGTAGTACTGGTGCTAGTGCTAGTATCAGGAAGACTATTAGCCATTGTTATAAACATCCGGCTTGTGGTGAAATCGTAACCTACTATTACTTCTAGCAGTACTAATACTAAACTACACTACTGGCTGGCGATTCTACCGAACATAACTCCTATTCACTTCTCCTATTCACTGCTCCTATTCACTGCTCCTATTCACTGGTACTTACTGATGGTGGCTCTCTACTTCTACTTAGGAAGACTTTTTATACCAAAATACACTGCTACTCTAGAACTATACTCTATACCTAGACCTTTAATGAAGGTGTTTAAAGCAGGCACCCTGAATCGCATAGCACAGAATAACAAAAAGATTAATATTTGTTGTTTCTGAAAATCATATTGGCTGATATAACAGCCGGGATATCAGTGTTCATTAATTAGAGGTGAAATTCTGAGTATTGAATACTAACTATTGCGAATGCATTTGTCGTGGACGTTTTCACTAGTCAAGGGGAGTTAGGGGTTCGAAGATGATCAGATACCGTGTAGTCTAAACCCAAACTATTTCTGTTTCTACTTCACTCCACTTAGGATAAGACTGAATTTATGTTGCACTTGTTCCAGTAGATAAGTGAGCAGTGAGCAGTGAGCAGTGAGTAGTGAGTGAGCAGTGAGCAGTGAGTATATGCATGGGCGTCTGATCAGGTGTAAAAAATAATGGTAGAATTCAACGTAAATACGTATATAGTGAATAGGCGAAGAATGGCGAATAGTAAATAGCTAAGTGGATATGGGTGCGAACTGGTACCCCAGATTGATTCACCGCACACATTTCCACCAGATAAATTCCGCACCACCAGATTTTCGTGTCTCCTCTTGCCCACCACTTTTCTTTCCCTCCTTATATAGACGCTACATAACATTAGAATGGTAAAAGACGGCTTCACATTGACGGTACTCGGTGCAGGAGTCATGGGCACGGCATTCACCTCCGCCATCCTCAAATCCAAGGTGTCTCCTTCTCCTGCTAAAGTGTACTTGTGTGTGAGTAGTGATAAGCGGGTGGCAGCATTGAAGGAGATGTACCCTCAGGATTTCGTGGAGGTTGTGTACGAGAATGCGGAAAAAAACCGCGCCGTGAGCGAGGCCGACATCATCATCTTGGGCTGCAAGCCGTACAACTACGACGTGGTGTACGAGCAGGTGAAGGGGTCATTGGGCCACAAGCCCTTGCTCCTTTCGCTTTTGGCCGGCACCACCATTGACCAGTTGTCGGTGTTCACGCCCAATGTGGCCAGGGTCATGACCAATACTCCTGCTAGATATGGCTGTGGCATGGCCACCGTGGCTTTCTCCAGCACTGCAGATGCTGCGCAGAAGGACGTGGTGTTGAAGCTCTCTGATACTCTTGGAACGGCCATGGAGATCCCGGAGAAAAACATGGATGCGGCCACTGCGCTTGTGGGCTCGGGTCCGGCCTTTTGCTTGCTCATGATGGAGGCCTTGTATGATGGAGGAGTTAGAATGGGTCTTCCACACGATGTGGCCAAAACCGCTGCTGCAAAAGTCATGGAGGGCACGGCCAAAATGGCCTTGGAGACCAATGACCATCCTGCTGTTTTGAAGAGCAAGGTGTGCACTCCGGGAGGAACTACTATTGGAGGTTTGTTGAAGTTGGAGGATGGTGGAGTGCGTGGTGTGATCTCCAGAGCTGTGGAGGAGGCTGCCAACATCTCTGCATCGTTCGCCAAGAAATGAGCGGCTTTCCTTCAATGTCCTTACGATGGTCTTTTTTCTGGTGACCTTGGGCTGGATAAGATCCTTCAACTATCCGAAAAAGAGGCGATTAATCAAATCCACTGATGATTAGAACAAACATACCAGGCCATTTGAAGATGGCCAGCTTAATTATTGTTGGACTTGGTATATCGACTCGAACATATCAATTGCTGACCAGACTAACTATAATAGGCTAGACCTGACCAGACCTGATTATCAAGACTGCAAGACTTCTCACTGTTCAGACACTATACTGTTTGTGGACTACGGTCAATGGACTGTACTGTTGGCATAATAAAGTTTGTGGAATTGTAGAGATAAGAAAGATGGCAAAAGGTCTCGCTAGAAATTTCAAGTCCATCACTAGATGAATACATTAGCCTTTTACTAATGGGTCTCAGCACTAGCATCGGTTTAATAGACTATGGTCAAAGATAGACGTCTGTTTTCCCAAAGGAAATTGGGTCGTGGTCAAAAATACACACTACATCGAGCGATTAACATCAAGAATCCTGATGGGGTAGTTTTCAATGGAATTTTATGCTATTACCACCTTAACTACTTTATAGACTTGCTTGTGTATCTATAGAAACAATAGCAGCGTATTTTACTATAGACTGTACTGTCAGCATCAAGAGTAATCGGTACTTTTCTCGTTCTGTACTCTGTTCCTACCACTTTGTCAAACTGTTCTAAATTAAGTATTTACACATGAAATTTTGTTACTTCATTACTTCATTACTTCATTACTTCATTACTTCATTACTTCGTTTTCATTATTCCATTATTCCATTACTCAATTACTCAATTATTCCATTATTCCATTATTCCATTATTCCATTATTCCATTATTCCATTATTCCATTATTCCATTATTCCATTATTCCATTATTCCATTATTCCATTATTCCATTATTCCATTATTCCATTATTCCATTATTCCATTATTCCATTATTCCATTATTCCATTATTCCATTATTCCATTATTCCATTATTCCATTATTCCATTATTCCATTATTCCATTATTCCATTATTCCATTATTCCATTATTCCATTATTCCATTATTCCATTATTCCATTATTCCATTATTCCATTATTCCATTATTCCATTATTCCATTATTCCATTATTCCATTATTCCATTATTCCATTATTCCATTATTCCATTATTCCATTATTCCATTATTCCATTATTCCATTATTCCATTATTCCATTATTCCATTATTCCATTATTCCATTATTCCATTATTCCATTATTCCATTATTCCATTATTCCATTATTCCATTATTCCATTATTCCATTATTCCATTATTCCATTATTCCATTATTCCATTATTCCATTATTCCATTATTCCATTATTCCATTATTCCATTATTCCATTATTCCATTATTCCATTATTCCATTATTCCATTATTCCATTATTCCATTATTCCATTATTCCATTATTCCATTATTCCATTATTCCATTATTCCATTATTCCATTATTCCATTATTCCATTATTCCATTATTCCATTATTCCATTATTCCATTACTCTCACTCAATTACTCCTTTACTTCAACACTGTACGTTGACTGGTCTTTGCTAGTCTTATCAAGTCACCAGCTGCTGGATTCTTGTTATAATGTACTAAGTGCTTTACATTCATTAATAATCCATAGTGAGGCATCTGGGCTACTTGTAAACTTTTCAAGAGAAGGCTGAGTAACCTTGGTCAATAAACCAGGCAGGAAGGTTCATAACTTCTCACTAAGCTGTACTTGTTGTTTTTGTTGTTTTATTGTTTTTATTGTTTTATTGTTTTTGTTGCTTTTATTGTTTTTATTGTTTTTATTGTACCTGTTGTACTTGTTCTTGCTTACTTAATTGCCTGTATAGTAAGTGGAGTCCACACTTTAAAAGTAGCGTGATTTTTCAATTTCACTAAATAAAATATCATACCAATTGTTAAATCCACGATAGGTAAGCCTGCCTGTAGAGAGTTCATAAAGCCTACTCTGTCCGAACGTAGCAATGGCCAGGCCAACAATGTACGAATTACTATGGTTGGAGTAACACAGAGTTTGCAACTGTTCTAGTACTTAGCATCATGATGGCTATCATTGTTCTGGTGGAGAGTTTTTCGGTTCCTCTTTTTGAAAACCACCAATGGACAAAGCATTAGTAGGGCATAAATGTATTAAAGAACATTATACCAATATATTTAACCAATGAGAGCACGAAACAGGACCAATTAGAAATAAAGTAGCAAAATAAAGCTTTAATATGTCTCAATCATCAGATATTCTAAGCAGAAAAAGGTTCCAAAAGAGAGTCCTGTAGAGCTTAGAGTAGTCATTCTTTCGGCTGCTTTGTGTATTGAAATGGTTTAAATCACTAGTTATAATCCTCTCGGTTTTAGGTTTCACCAGCTACGGGTCTACAAGAATATGAGTCATCAATTGTACATGTTGTTTTGTTGTACATGCTGTACTAGGTGATACAACCTACACAACCTACACAACCTACACAACCTACACAACCTACACAGTTTATACTATTGTGCTGAGTTTGAATTACCCTAAGCCCTACTGAGCTGCACTAAGTATGGACATTAGAAGTAACATGTATAGTCTAAGAAGTACCGAAAATTCATAAAAATAATAAGTCATAATCTCCATGAAATTTTTTTTTCTGTACTCCTATCTTCAAGACGTAGACTAGTTTATCTATATGGTGTAATTGAATGGTACTTGAAGTGCGATATGAATGATTAATTAATATGGTAGATTAGCACTAGATACTAGCACTAGATACCGAGCTATACTAGGCTATTCACACTTTATAGTGTACACTGCTCACACTGCTCATACTGTCCATAGTGTATGTTCATATTCGTTTGTTCGGGGATAGTGTACTCTCCACTTCCATAAATGTCCACCATCAATGTCCACCATCAATGTCCACCATCAATGTCCACCATCAATGCCAACCATAAATGCCCACCATAAATGCCCACTGTCAAAGTATTGCAATGGTACAATTTGGGACTGTACAGAGACTCGGCTGCAACTGTAAGCTTGCTCTATCACTATATACATGGCCTCTGACAGTCTCTAACATTTCAGTTACCATAGCTACTTCTTGAACATTCCCATGAACAGGCTCATTTGGTCAGGGGTGAATTCAATGCCGGCCTCGTCAAATTTGGCCTTCAAGCGGCCAGCCAATTCCCGTACGTCTTTCTGCGAGAACAACCGCATCATTTCCATGAACGAAGGAGGCTTATCGGTATTGAAACCTTTTTCCGCAAGAAGCTTTTGGAACTCTTTGAGAATCTCTTTGATCTCGGGGTTCTGGTTGAGTTTGTCCACGACTTCCTGGACCTTGAGTGCTTGGTTTTGGTCGTTTTCCGGTGTAGTGGAGGCCAAACGGGGGAATTGAAGATGCAAATTTCCTAATTTGGCACGATTGGCGGCACGTGCATATCTGTATACCGGGACTGCGCTTCTGGGAAGCGTTCTAGCAATGGTGGCGAAGATAACTGATCTCATGTTGCTGGGCAAGACATGATGGAGGTGGAGTCAGCGAGAGCTATAGGACACGCTACATCCGTACACCACCGGTATTGACCACGAACAATCTTCAGAACCACCGAACAATCGATCCAGATTAATTACTGAGTACAAAACACCCAGAATTATTTTAAAAAAAATCATGAACATCCTGTACCTAGCCAAAGTCTGAAACCATCCTGAAACAATCTTGAAACTAGTTTTTATCAATTTAAGCAAATTCATATTTATATGTCATACCTGCACACAGTGCCCAGCCGTCCAGTGCTGGTCGCGCGCCCACCGCACCACCATTTTCCACTCTCCATTTCTCAACACCCACCAACTCCTCCAAACAAACAACTCACCATCATGTCTCACGAAGGTCAAGAAGAATTATTGGACTACTCTGATTCAGAGGAAATCGCCGTCCAAACGTCTACGGCCCCATCTGAAGAGGCTTCTGCTTCCAAGGATGCCGACAAAAAAGGCTCCTATGTTGGCATCCATGCCACGGGTTTCAGAGACTTTCTCTTGAAGCCTGAATTGTTGAGAGCCATTGGTGACTGTGGTTTTGAACATCCTTCTGAAGGTTCGTATTTTACTTAGCGAGCTTGTTTCGAAGAAGGACTACGGTCTCTAAGTGTGTTGTTAGTCTTGCACTGGTGTTGTTGGTTTTGCACTAGCCATATTATGTCAACGTTGGGATTTGGCACTTTGCCAACCAATATACCTCTGTTGAGGCTGGAGCTACCCGCCTACCCCTTTAAAGGAAACGGAAAAAGGGGGAAAATAAAATAAGAGTGGGTCATTTCAACCAAGTGCCCTACGATACCACTACCTGCCATATCATCGACGCACCCAGCGTACCTTCTTCAAACGCTCTTACACTCATATCCCACAAACTAACATCTAGTCCAACAGGTCTGTATCCCTCAGTCGATCTTGGGTACTGACGTCTTGTGTCAAGCCAAGTCCGGTTTGGGTAAAACCGCTGTTTTCGTGTTGTCCACGTTGCAACAATTAGACCCAGTTCCTGGCGAGATCTCCACCTTGGTCATCTGCCACACCAGAGAATTGGCCTACCAGATCCGCAACGAGTACGCCCGTTTCTCCAAGTACATGCCCGATGTCAAGACCGACGTGTTTTACGGAGGAATTCCCATTGCCAGAGACTTGGAGAAGTTGAAGAACAAGGACACGTGCCCCCACATTGTTGTTGCCACCCCCGGTAGATTGCACGCCCTCGTTGCCGAAAAGGGCATTCGCTTGAACAACATCAAGTCGTTTGTCATTGACGAGTGTGACAAGGTGTTGGAGTCCTTGGACATGAGAAGAGATGTGCAGGACATCTTCAGAAACACCCCCCACCAGAAGCAAGTTATGATGTTCTCGGCCACCTTATCGCAGGAGATCCGTCCCGTGTGCAAGAAATTTATGCAGTCGCCTTTGGAGATCTACGTGGATGACGAGGCCAAGTTGACGTTGCACGGATTGCAACAATACTACCTCAAGTTGGCCGAGAACGAGAAGAACAGAAAGTTGTCTGACTTGTTGGACTCGTTGGAGTTCAACCAGGTGATTATCTTCGTCAAGTCCACCCACAGAGCTGAGGAGTTGAACAAGTTGTTATGCTCGTGCAACTTCCCCTCCATTGCCGTGCACTCGGGCTTGAAGCAGGAGGAGAGAATCGCCAGATACAAGTCGTTCAAGGAGTTCAACAAGCGGATTTGTGTATCTACCGATGTGTTCGGAAGAGGTATTGATATCGAGAGAATCAACTTGGCCATCAACTACGACTTGCCCAACGAGGCCGACCAATACTTGCACAGAGTGGGAAGAGCAGGTAGATTCGGAACCAAGGGTTTGGCCATCTCCTTTGTGGCCTCCAAGGAGGACGAGGAGGTGTTGGAGAAGATCCAGTCCAGATTCGACGTCAAAGTCACCGAGTTCCCCGAGGAAGGTGTTGACCCATCTACCTACATGAACACTTAGTGGAGGTCCACCGCAGCAAAACAAGGATTCGCCACGACGCCTTGATCTATATGTAAAAATAAATGAATATTATATCAATGAAGTGTAGTTGTAGTTCTATCTATATTATCTATATTGCCTGCAGACGGAGTCTATGATGCCGTAGACCTCGTGGATCTGGTTCTTGGGCACGGGAAACCACTCGTTGTGCACATTGAACTTAAGCTCTTCGGTCTTAAACGAGAAGAGGTTCAGTAAAGAAAGTCCTGAGCCAGAAGAATTGGCCATATTGGTTCCAGCCACGCATCCAGTGCAGTGGATCTCACCTCGGCCAAACTTCAGCTTCAAAAGCCCATGGATATCTCGTTCACAGCGAAGCACCTCGCGGCGTACATAGAAGCCCTTCTCGTTGTCCAGAAATGTCAGAAATACCCTGGATACCGACGGCAGGCTCTTCAAGGACAATTTCTTGAAATGGTCAAGGAGCGACGTCTTGCTCTTAAAGTCATGTGAGTTGGGGTAGAGACATTGCAATTTATGGTTGCACTTGGCTTCCCACTGCAGGATGCGAATGGCCGGGGTCTTGGTGGTCATGCCCACTTTTATTAGTAACACCTTGGACTTGTGGGCTTTCAAGTCCACCCACTTATCCTTATTTTTTTCAGGGTCGACGAGGTTCCGAGTCTTGATATGTGCCGATTTGTCCTCGAGAAACGAGTCGAGTGTATATACATAGATGTAGCCTGGGCTCAGGGCAGAGTACTTGGCCGGAGTGGGCGGGGAGCTATAGTGGTGTTTTTGTGGACTTAATTTCGATGATTTGGGTCTAGGGGTGATTTGGGGGGATTTGGCAGAAAGGGACGCTTTTTGGGGGCTGTTTTGGGGTGTCTTGAGTGTCTTAGACGGAGACCCCAGGGACGCTTTCAGAAAAGACTTTGGCAATGGCTTTTGGGGACTATGTGTCTTTTGAGACGCCTGTGAAATATGGTAATTGCACCACAGCCCATCGGAAACCTTTTTAAGGCATCTTTGACCTTTTAGCGTCACGCCTAGACACTGTTTGGGGGACATAGAGAGAAGCGCGTGGATCAAAGCGCATCAATAGATCGTATACAGCGTGATTTGAGATGCGCGTTTCGGCTAAGCAGATTCTAAGCCTCACCATGGAATAGAACCATAAACAGCAAGAATGTTAATACAGAGAAGGAAGGAAGTCAGAGAAAGCCGAGGACAGTAGAAGGAAAAAAGGAAAAGTAAAGAATGGAAGGTGTATGGATCATGGGTGGCCATATGTGCCAATCAATAGTGTAGAGCAGTAATACCCAGTTCAACTGATCTGAGCTGATCTGATATAAATTTATCACCGACTTGATAATTTTCCTAAACCCAGCCAGACTGATTTCGGTGGTTGTACATACTCATCGTCAAATTTGTGCATAAAAGCAGCCAATGAAGAAGCCACAATAAAAGAAGTATCGCTAGAGAAAACCTTTCGTATAATGGGAATAAAAAGTGAGCCACATGGGAATGCGTGCTTATATAGCATTGTTTCTCATTTTCGCAGCAATTCTCTTACACCCCGTGTTTCAGAATGGTGGCAACCGTATGCACACAAAAGCGAGGGAAAACTATATAAGGAGCCCGGATTTCGCTTTTTTCTTTCACCACCATGAAGTTCAATCTTTTGGTCACAGGTGTTTTGGTTGCTAAAGCGGCCTTGGAACGTCGGCTGGCCTTCAACAGTATGTGATTGCTCCAGCCAACTACATGATTCCAACTGAAGCTGCAATTATTATCTATCAATTCGTGCTTTAGATGAAGTCCTGTTACCTAAGAGTATTTCCAACCAATTTATGAACATAGTTTTCTGGTCCTATGATATGTGTATTCCTCATGATTTCTCGAGATTTATGCAGTTGAGTGGGTTATAATGGGTGCGAAAGAGACCCTCGTATGTACCCCTTGTACAGCGCAGTCTACAGGTTTTGCCCCGAGATATAGGGATCGATGAGTCACTTCCGAATCCTACCACTAACTAATAACTGTTCCAATCACGGTCTACGTCTTTGCCTGGTGTACTGCACTACTACTATCTACTATACTTACACTACATCTACTATACTTACACTACATCTAGTATACTTACATTACATCTAGTATACTTACACTACATCTAGTATACTTACACTCAAGTACTGCTCGCTCACCCACTACTTTTTGACCCAGCCGTGCATACATATCATATGCTTTATTAACCTTTTCTTTCAGCTTACATCGGTGATTCGGAGTCATTCATATAGTGCAGTATGGATAGTTAGGAGTGAATCCACCAATAATAATCCCATATAGTGATGAGGATAGGTGATGAAAGTGACTGAATCTATGCTATAAGTTTCCAGCAGTTGAAGCAAAGACCATCTTGACTGCTTCTTTGCTGTGGAGTGTTATTCACATGTGGTGTTATATACGTATAGTCTATAGTGCTCATAGACGACTTCAGGCCACCTAGAGATTCCAATAATCTAGGTCTACCAGAAAGCCTTGTTCAAGTATCAAATGGTGCTAAATAAAAAAGAATATTTTGGGGTACCAAATAAAAAAGAATATTTCGGGGTATCAAATAAAAAAGAATATTTCGGGGTATCAAATAAAAAAGAATATTTCGGGGTATTAAATGGTACTAAATAATAAAATATATTTAGGGGTGATTAATAAAATTTTGCGGTGCATAGTAAAACAGTTTGGGAATGTGGTTAGGTGTACTGCGCTCCACAGTCGCACAGCCGTGCCAGACTCGTAATCAGTGCAAGTGATACGAAAAGTCAGACCAGTACTAATTAATTGTATAGGACCTTTTCTAGAAAAGAGGTTGGTGTCCACACTTGTCCATGGCACGTGACCGTATCTCCTCTCCTTTATAAATATCTCGATTTCCAGGTTCTTCCCTTACATTTTCCCGTCTCCTGGAGCCACAGTGTATGCTCACTCAAAAAGGCCAGTCGACCTACCCCAGCATTGACGTAGCTAGTCATCACCAATATAGTATGATGTGATCAGAGTATTTTTAAAGTATGGGTTTTTTAAGTATGGGTTTTTTAGTATGGGTTTTTTAGTATGGGTTTTTAGTATGGGTTTTTTAAAGTATCGATGTTATCATAGTTTCCATCAGTGATGCGGCGCCGTAGTGTTGTGTGGATAGGTGTGGAGGTTTAGGAAATCGCGTGCTTTGACATGTACGGCTCAAAATGAGAATCCCCGTAAAACGCACGTTAATCAGAGACACAAGAATTGGGAGGGGCTTAAAAATTGGGAACCAAATGAACCACCGTAAAAATCGTTACATTCATTTCAACCTGCTCTTCAATTACTACGCTAAGAAAATCCAACACATTAAAAGCCGACTCAATGCCGACTCAATGCCGACTCAATGCAGACTCAATGCCGACTCAATGCAGACCCAACGCTGACTCAAAGCAGAAGCAGACTCAAAGCAGAAGCAGACTCAAAGCATACCCAAAGCAGAAGCACACCCAACGCTCACTCTCAATTCTCACTCTGACTCATGCGTTGACTGTTCTACTTTATCGCACCACCCAATGCGCCCATGGTGCTGCTCGCTTTAAGTGCTTGTACATTCTCACGTGCACTGAGGAATCGGAATCGCATGTATAAAAGGCTGCAACCTCGTCCCTCCGTAGACTCCATAAACACAATGCCTCATTTCGACACTCTTCAATTGCACGCCGGCCAGGAAGGTCCTCTGCCCAATGGCGCACGGGCTCCCCCCATTTATGCCACCACCTCTTATCTCTTCGACAATAGCAAGCATGGCGCCCAGTTGTTTGGCCTAGAGACCCCGGGCTACATCTACTCCCGTATCATGAACCCCACCAACGATGTGTTTGAAAAGCGGATTGCTGCGTTGGAAGGCGGAGTTGGTGCATTGGCCGTGGCGTCGGGACAGGCCGCCCAGTTCTTGGCCATTGGTGGCTTGGCTCATGCTGGTGACAATATCATCTCCACCTCGTACTTGTATGGGGGAACATACAACCAGTTCAAGGTTGCGTTCAAGAGATTGGGCATCGAGACGCGCTTTGTAGAAGGTGATAGCGCGGAGGGCTTTGCCAAGCTCATCGACGAAAAGACAAAGGCCATCTATATCGAGTCCGTGGGGAACCCCAAGTACAATGTGCCGGACTTCGAAAAGATCGTGGACATTGCCCATTCCCATGGCATCGCCGTGGTCGTTGATAATACCTTTGGCGCAGGAGGATACCTTGTGAACCCAATCAAACATGGGGCAGACATTGTGGTGCACTCGGCCACCAAGTGGATCGGAGGCCATGGAAACACCATTGCTGGAGTGATTGTGGACTCTGGAAAGTTCCCCTGGGCAAAGTACCCTCAGAAGTACCCCCAGTTTTCTGAGCCTTCCGAGGGCTACCATGGGCTTGTGTTGAACGAGGCCTTGGGAAACCAGGCGTTCATTGGACACCTAAGAATCGAATTGTTAAGAGACTTGGGTCCGGCACTCAACCCTTTTGGTGCGTTCCTCTTGATCCAGGGTTTGGAGACCTTATCATTGCGTGTGGAACGCCAGTCGTACAACGCCTTGAAGTTTGCCCAGTACTTGGAGAAGTCGCCATATGTGGAGTGGGTATCGTATGTGGGTTTACCCTCGCATGAGTCCCACGAGTTGGCCAAGAAGTACTTCAACCACAAGACGCAGTTCGGAGGAGTCTTGTCGTTTGGGGTGAAGCCTTTGCAGGAGAAACAGGAAGATCCATTCAAAGAGGCTGCAGCACAGTTTGTGGATAACTTGGAGTTGGCGTCCAACCTTGCCAATGTGGGAGACTCCAAGACACTTGTGATTGCACCTTATTACACGACCCACCAACAATTATCCGAAGAAGAGAAGTTGGCGTCGGGCGTCACGAAGGACTTGATCAGATTGTCTATTGGAACAGAACATATAGACGATATAATTGCCGATGTGGAAAACTCCTTCAAGAAACTTTATGGATGATCAATTAGACGGGCTCAGGGCTCAGCAGCTTATGATCTAGCAACGGTGCTAGCAATGTCGATCAGAGGATGACCGATAGATCAATTGACGATGTACAAGACACCCAAGAATATGCCAAGCAAGAACTCAACTATCATCAACGTAGACCCGAGTCCGGACGTGAGCGTCACGTCATACAGGTGGGCAGCGTTGTTGAGCTCGCTTAAATAAATCGTCTCTAATGTGTATGTGGAGAAGGTGATTGCTTCACAGAGCACTAGGAATGACGCCGTGCCGACCTTGACCCAAACTGAAGGTTTTCTCTTGGTGGAGAGGAGAAACATCAATGACGCGGAGAACACAACCATGCACGAAGCATGTGCCACTTTCAAGGGCCACACGAAGTTGCCGAGTTTGATAGAGAGTGCTGCCTTGTGCACGAGCTCAAGTTTGGAGATGTCGAGCGTGGACGTTTCGGCACTGAGGTATGCACTCTCCACGATCTCCTTGTAGATCTTGTCAATGTCATGGACAGTCGACCTAAAAGTGGCAGCGAAATTTGTCCCAAACTGAATAGGATTCTCCATCCGGCCAGCGACGCCTATCTGCACCCCAAGGTCAGTCACGATGCCCGAAATCACATCCATTCCTCGGCCCGAATAGCATGTAGTGGAAGCAGTCATGGGAATGTCTCTGCACCAGCTGGAGTAGTCAAAGCTATATGCACTATTGGAGATGAACTCAATGTTGGGGTCATAGTCTTTGCGGGAGAAGCCCCGGAGGTCTGTGGCAAAATACGAGATCACTTTAAGGAACTCGTCAAAGAAGTCGATCCACGTCACATGCGACAGTTTCTCCAAGTAGAGCCGGAAGTGGGGGAACCAAAGAGACGCCTCGTCCAACCACGGTATAAAGCAGAGCATGGACGCCATGCAGACTAGAGTCCACACGCTCCACACCCAGATCACCCAAAACGAGATCATGTATGATTCGGTGTTTTTGGCTTGCTTGCGCTTTTTCTTTGGGGGCAGCTGACTTTTATGGAACACTCCACCAATCCATGCCGTATTGAACCATTTGAAATGGCTCTTTGCAACCAGCGGCCGCTCGGCCGTGTCGCTTGTTCCATTGTCCAATAAACACTCTTCTTTCTGCTGAGAGTGCTGCACGGCCACATGCTTGGCATGGACATCCAAAGTGGAGCACGCCATTTCTTCGTTGTAGGCGAGAGTCTTTGGCTTCATTGTGGGAGCAACGAAACTGATTTCAGGCTTTGTCTTGGGCACAAATTCAAGGGGTCCGTCATAAGGCTTAGGCAATTCAAAAGTTCCTTTCTGTGGTTTGGTAAAGTCAAACATTCCTTGTGGTTTCGCGGGTAACCGAAGAACAGACCGGCTGGAGTCCAGTCGGGGCCTTAGTATTTCACTTGACTCGGCCTTCTGTCCAATTCGAATGGTCTTGAACTTCTCCGAAACGATCGAGCTACTTTCAGCAGCAGACTCTGGCTCACTCTTGAGCTCTTTTTCACTGACTCCATTGGCTTCATTGTTTCCATGTTCTCCATAATTGGTTTTTGTACCATTGACTAATTTATCTTCTTCATTGTCTCCACTGTCTTCATCTGCATTGTCTTCACTGGCATTGGCTTCGGATGCAAAATTGAAGTTGCGGAAATCCCCTGGTTTGAACGTAAGGTACTTTTTGTTCTTGGCCGGACGGGAGTGGACGGAGATGGAGTCGGTATCCGATAACATAACGCCTTTTAAGTCGGAACAAAGAAGCGATTATGAGGATGTATTTGTGAGGTTCACCCAGAACTTCCACAAGCAGCCCACGAATGCGCGGTCAATTGCCGCAAATTTCCATGCTCTATATTTCAAGCACTTTTCGAGCACTTGATCTGAACACCCAAAGTAACTCTGTTCCAAAAATTCTGTTCCCAAAAATATTCTTATCCACAATTCTTATCCATAATTCTTATCCCAATAATTCTCTATATTTTTATTCTAAATCAATTTTGTCCTATTGATTCCCTAGATGCGGTTGACGAAATTGTTCTGGTCCAAGTACTGTACCTCATCTTCATTCAACAATGAGATGTTGTCACTTGCATTCGTGACTTGAGTCCTCGAAGTGGCAGGAGAATCCGCATCGAGAAGCTGTCTAGTTCTTCCCGAATTCAGTCTCTTGGCGGAATTCAATGATGCACCTCGCGATAGACTCTCTGGCGGGTGCTTTCCAAAAGCATGCGGGTACTGGTGGCTTGAAAAATGATCTCCATAGAGCAAGTTGTGAGTATCTTCCTTGGGCGCCGCGTAAATGGCATCCAATTCGTGAGTCTCGGTCCTGCGAGTTCGGGCTGATGCATTTTTGGTCATTTTGCGGCCTAGACGCCGTAGCTCCAATTCGCTTTCGGCCTTGTTCAATCTCCGAGGCGCAGGCGTGGAGGAGTAGTTCAACGGGTCGTATTGATCGGCGATGGAGCTGCCATTGGATTCGGCTATATCCCTACTTGGGTGCGTCAGCTCACTATCACTATCTCCCTGACAAATGAAGGGCCTGGGCAGATCGTCCTGGTCAAAGCGAGTCTCATGATCACGATAGGCCCGCCGAGAAGAAGAGCCAGCTCGCAAGGTTTCATCATCGTCAAATAAACGAGACGAGCGCCCCAGGTGCATGGTGTGTCTTCTTAGTCTATAAGGCTTGATGACGTAAGTGCGGTCTCTTCTTTGGTGGGTGGAAGGATCAGCAATAGCAATAGCACGAGCCGAGTATACAAGTTCACTTTCGGGTTTGGGTGGATTGGAACACCACACCGGAAGAATCCACGAAAACGAACTGATGATTGACACGCAGAAGGTCATCCAGAAGAGCACGTTGAAGAGCGTGCCTATGCGCATGACAATGCCGAAATCGCCTAGCAGCTTGGCAATGTCATTCTTCATTCTGTTCAAGTCGCACGTAACCACAGCGGCAGCAATCGAAATAGAGATCACCGCTTCCATGGCCAACAGAGCCACCACATGTAGAGTGGTGCTGCGGAATTTGCTCAAGTCTTTGGCGGAGCCCCTGTTGCTGTAGACGAAGAAACAGGAAATCAACAAGGCGGCCTGGGAAAGCGCCTGTGTGTAGAAAAGAATCCTCATGCTATTGAAGCGGCGTTGTCTTTGATTTACCGTCTTCAAGTAATGCCTATCCTTCGTCAGCAGGTTGGTATAGCCAAGAATGAAGTCGAGGTTTGTCTCCAGCAACATCTCGCGGTAGTTGAAGAGATTAAAGGATTCGTAAGGGTAACATTTGATGGTTTTGTTCAGGGTGAGGTAATCCATGTCCCTGAAGTTGGTGCTATACTCTATGGTGCACCAGCGAGTGAATGCAAGGAGAAACGACTGGGGGGCATCGGAAACCACCTCCTGGGTGTAATCGGACAACATGATGATGGTGGAGTCGGAGAGCCCCTGGGCCTGCGGCGCGTTTCCCGGCGAGTCCCAGGAACTCGAACTGGTATATCTGAGCTCGGACTGGAGAGTCCGGTAGAGCCCTAGCGCCACATCCACGTGGCCACAGCTGATGCGGGCCACATGGTCGATGCGGGGGTATTTCTGGAACACGGCCAAAACTATGATGAGGGCGATGGTGAGGATGGAGCCACCACATCGCAAGGTGAAGAGCAACTTTTGCGTGGAGGAGAGGTTCAGAAACGGCCTTTTCGCCGATGCAAGAAAAGATAGTTTCATCAGGCAAAGCGGAGCAGGCCGAAGCGTGTGAAACTAAAGCCTCGGCGAAACCAGGCACAAATCAGGCGACGACCAGCGGGCAGCGGCGTGGAACAGAAGCGGGCGAAAAGTGCACCTGGAGGCAACGGAGTCTAGACTGGGTCCAAGGCACAAAGCAGGGTCCGCCTTCGTCTATAAGCAAGGCCAAGCGGAAGGCCAGAAATGAAGGAAAAAAGAGCACAGAAAAGTGGGGCGAGGGTCCCTATTTATATGCCTCTGGGATGGCGTTGGAGGAGTAGAGGGGAAGTGATTTGCAGGAGAAGCGGTAGAGAATTCGCAGTGCGTTACTGCGAAACGTACTTGAAACCGGACTGACAGCAGAAGGCAGTGGAAGAGGCGAAAGTGGAAGAGGCCAAAGTGGAAAGGCCAAAGTGGAAAGGCCAAAGTAGAAAGGCCAAAGTGGAAAAGCCAAAAGAAAAAAGTGGAAAAGAAAAAAGTGGAAAAGAAAAAAGTGGAAAAGCAGAAAAATAGATAAACAGATAAATACGAAAGCACTGAGAAAACAGAAGCACTGCAAAAAGCACACAGAGTTCGCGTTTCAAATCGGGACTTCGGAGTGATAGGGGAAGCGAAGAATAACGAGACGGAATGAGCGGAAAGACGAGAATGGGTGCACTAATATTATATAGTGAGTTCATTAAATTATTATAGCTATTATAGTAAGTCATAGTTATTATAGTAAGCTCATTATGCTCAGTCGTATTAAGCTCCCGCAGCAATAAACTCAATATTAAACTCACACACTTGGAGTAATCAAATAGTCTATTGGTTAATAACGGAACAATGAGTTGAATATGGATCAAAGCGAATTGGGGGAAAACTGGAGAACAGAGAACAGAGAACAGAGAACAGAAAACAGAGAACAGAGAACAGAGAACAGAGAACAGAGAACAGAGAACAGATTTTGAGAATTGAGAACACCCAATGGACCAGAATGCATGGGAGGGTGACACATGGCAATGACCAATTGTTACCACCTTGTTAAAAGTTAATCTTTTATTTGTCTTGTAAAGAGTTCTTGAATTGTCGTGATGTTTTTTGCAATGCCACTTTTCAATGTCCCTCTTTTGATTTTTTGGAATGTCCCTTTTGATTTTTTGGAATGTCTTTTTTGATTTTTTGGAATGTCTTTTTTGATTTTTTTTGGAATGCCCCTTTTGAACGCCCCTCGTTTTGTTTGAGTCTTGTTACCTCGTGTAATTCGTTATCAGTGGCTGACGGCAGGAAGCGACGCAATGCCACGCCAAGTTCGCGATTCTCCTGGCGTATCTTGACACGCCTCTCCAAATTCCCGTCGCACTGTAGTCCTGCGACTTCGCAGTGTCGCGGTGAACTCCGGCAAAAGCCTTGTTTGGCCTAAAAATAGCTTGAGCCATATTCGGACATGTGGAACTTCAGAAAGGGGAAGGAATGTGGATGAGGAATTGCACGTGATTGTGAAAATGTCGAATTCCAACTGTAGGAACTCCGAATGTGAATGTCCACTCCACTGCCCTGATCATTTGGACCGTGCCCACGTCGCTGTCAATGCACAGCATATAATAGAGACAAAGGGCGCACCTCCAGATACTGCCAAGATTCAAATGCCAAGACAAAAATTCAGATCCTGCCAAGATCCTGCCAAGATGGACCAACTAGCCAATCACATGCCCCGATATGACTTTGCCAAGAATGCCAAGAATATCTGTCTTGTACAACAACAGTCCTATTTAATGTAACCAAGGGACGCACAATGGACTGGCATAGCACGAAGCACGAAACACCAATCAACACCATAATTAAAAACTTGTGTCGTTCTAGTAAAAAGTCACTAGTAGTAGTGCTTATGTCGTTCAAGTGGATAGCCACTAGTAGTGGTGTCCAATATAGGTATTGTTTGAAGAAATGGTGATGGCAATGGTGTGGAGTGGCGCAGCTGTAATAAATGTACCTATGTTAGAACTCCTCATTGAATGAAAGATGGCCGTTCTGCGCAGTAAAATGGTCGTACGAAGGGTAGAGCGACTGGGCAGGCTCGCTCTGGATCTGCACATTCCCACAGTCACTGATTTTCCGTTTCAACGTGGGCTTTTGCGGCAAGTTAGTGGAGGCCATGGAAAGCGCTCCCCACTCCGATACATTCAGTCCTGACTGGAATGTGGAGCCGTCACTGGTGAGCGCTGGAGGCTGCGAGAGCGTGGAGGGAAGATTCGTGCGTGGCGGCCGTTGGAAGCCCTGTGTCAGGAACATGCGGTTGTAGTCGTTTTCGTCCCGGGGCTGGTCGATCTGGGCATAATCGGCGAAGAACTGCGCGTTGTAGGTGTGCGCTCCAGATAGCGAGTGGCCATCGGCCACGGCCTTGCGGATCTTCATACCAAGTGTAGCTAGTTCGGGATTTTCATGGCGTGGACCCGAACTGGGAGCCACTCTATATGTCATGTGACGTTTCGTAGGTCCCTCCATATCAAGTGTCAGTAGTGCGAAGTCAGTTGGGCCAGTTAGTCAGTTGGAAGTCAGTCGAAAGTCAAGTAGTGCTAGAAATGACTATTAGTCACTAATAGTTTAGTGGTTACTGGAAATGGTACTAGTCAAACCCTAGTCAAGTCACTAGTGGTCAAATTAGTCAGAAATAGTAGTCACTGTCAAAGCAGCCACTATAACGGAAGAAAAGGATTAGTCACTCAGGTGTACTCAAAGTACCAGCAGTCAACCGAACAAGAGTCACTAGTAGTCAGGCTTCACTAACAAATAGCAAGGTAGTAGTCAAGGTAGTCACAGTCAACCACAGAAGCTGGTAGTCACTGAAGAGTTCTATCCAGGAAGTCAATAATTGGTAGCAGTCACAGCTAGTTCACTAGTCAAGAAGCCAGTAATTCGACCAATCTCCAGGATAGTCACTTATGTTAAAGGCAAGTAGTCACTAGGAGCGCTGGAAGCACTGGTGGGCAAGTAGTCAATAGGAGCACTAGAAGCACTGGTGGGCAAGTAGTCAATAGGAGCACTAGAAGCACTGGTGGGCAAGTAGTCAATAGAAGCACTAGAAGCACTGGTGGGCAAGTAGTCAATAGGAGCACTAGAAGCACTGGTGGGCAAGTAGTCAATAGGAGCACTAGAAGCACTGGTGGTCACAGTCACAGTCACAAGCAGTACCAGCGTAGCAGTCAAGTTAGATCACTCCAAATATATCCCTGAATACGACAATCTGAACAGCAGAAGTGTCAGAAGTATCTGATGAATAGAATAGTGGTGTCCGTCTCTGTAGTCAGCGGGAGCCTCCTAAGCCGGTCCTATGGAATCTCTGAGTCTCTCTTGGCAGCCTCAAGTGACTCTAGAGCTGAATAAGCGATTCGTGTATCTGAGTCGACCCGGAACAACGGTAGGGTCAGTATTAATGGCTAGAGCGGAATCAATCGTACTAATGCAACCAAATCAATGCTGGGCACGTGACTAGGACCTCAAGTAGCGTTGGATGGAAAAGACAACAAGGGCAGATGTAGAAGGTGGATTTAAAGTTTGACGGGGGAGTGGGAAGAAGTGCGAAGGTGAAGTGAGCAGGAGCAAAGGGCGCGGGGGGAGAGAGGATCAGAGGCCAGGACAATGCGTGAAGATTCGAGGAATTTAGCTCCTTTGGGAAACGCATCTCCGCGCACTCCCTCCAAGTCATACCTTTTCAACTTTCTTTTTTGCTCTCTATTCTGTTTCCTTTGTTTGTTCATTTAGTATGTTTTTGTTCATTTTGTCTTTTTGTTTATTTTGTCTTTTTTTGTTCATTTAGTATTTTTTGTTCATTTAGTATTTTTTGTTCATTTAGTATTTTTTGTTCATTTAGTATTTTTTTGTTACATTCGGCATCCTATTAGTTCCATTCGTACCAAATACCAGGAGTTGTACCAAAAACAGTGTTTTCAAACCGATTCAAACCAGCGATATAAAACAATTCAAACCACATTAGCAAATTAACCAAACCAATAATTCAAAAAGTATCGTACCTCTTCAGTTCGGTTCCTTTGGGTTTTGAGCCGGTTTTGAGCCCTGACCTTATTGCAAGACCCCCAAATGTACAGTGTTTTTGAAAACCATTCAAACCAAAGCGACAAAATGTTTCGTACTCCTTTGCACAGTCTTTCAAACCAAATGTTCACACCAACTTTCATTAGAATTCAACATTCTGAAATGTTG
>NKZA01000112.1:0-54797 GCA_002374405.1 Metschnikowia cubensis | reverse complement strand
GGCTCTTTGGCCGAGCGGTCTAAGGCGGCAGACTCAAGTTCTGTTATCGTAAGATGCGCGTGTTCGAATCACGCAGGAGTCATTAATTTTTCTTTTTTGACAATATATCATTGATATCGTAAATTTAGAATGATCATCAATATGTTTTTTACATGACATTCTTTATTATTTCGTAAATCATCTTCGATTAAATTTGCCCAATTATAATTAATAACCTACATACAAACCCTTTTACTTAGCATCCAATGGCTTTCTGGCGATGTACAACATCATTGGGGTGAAAAGCTTCTGCTTACCACCGGCAACCAAGTTGACAGCAGCATCCTCCAAAGCTCCAGTGACCTGCTTGGATCCCTTAGGAGCAAAGCCAATCTTCTCCATCAAACCCACCAATTCCGTGGTGATCATTCTACCGATACGTGAGGTTCTGAAGATGGTGAAGTAGTCGGAGAAGGTCTGGACGTGCTTCAACTCACCAGACAATGGGTAGTACCAAGGGATCTCATCATCCACATCAGCCAAGTCCTTCTCGTACTCGATCTCAAAGCCAACATTTCTCAAGGCCTTGTCAGCAACCTCTCTCTTGTACATCTTTGGAATACCATCACCAACCTCGATACCGTAGGCAATCTTTCTGTGCTCCTCGTTGTTTTCGTCGTAAGCATCAGTCATGACCCACTCGTAAACACCGAAAACTCCTCCAGGCTTCAAGACCTTGTAGATTTCGGAGTACACACCCTCCAACACAGGAGCATGGACAGTGGCCTCGATGGCGTAGACAGCATCAAAGGACTCAGGCTCAAAGTCCATCTGCATGAAGTCACCCTTGACGTAAGACAACTTGTGGTCTAACTTGTATTTCTGGGCGTAGTGGTTTGCTCTTTCGATCTGGTAGTCGTTGTTGTTCAAACCAACAATGGTACAGTCGGTGAATCTGCAGATCTCTCTACCTGGACCACCAACACCACATCCAACATCCAACACCTTCATGTTCTCGTTGATGTTCATCTTGTGGGCCAAGAAATGCTCGTGTCTGGCCGTGGCTTGTCTGAAAGCCTCTCCCTTGTAGTAACGGGAGAAGTGGAACGAAGAGCCCCATCCGTACTCGTAGAAGTCGGTCACCAAGTTGTAGTAGTGGGCCGTCAATTGAGAGTAATCGCCCAATCTCTTGTCCTCGTCATCGGCACTGACACCTCCGTCCCAGTGCTTGAAGTACCCGCTAGTGGCAACATCCGAGGCATCTCCCGACTTGGACATGAGAGCACCAAGCCCCGACTTCTTGAAGGACTCACCGTGCATGGCCTTGGCGAACTCACGGTCCTTTTTGAAATCTTTCTCTGCTAATTTGACTGAAGAAGACATGTTGAGATTACTCGGTAATGATGTGTGAGTTGTTGAAACTTGAGAATTTCAAGAGATGATGACACGGTGCGAGGGTATTTATGAAATTTCGAGAGAAGGCTCGTACAATCGTTTAGGCGCGTCTGCCGCTGAATGCAGGATAATCACTGGTGCATTCTCCGAGTACCACGCCTCGTATAATATCTCGTATACACGATGGGCCATGCGAGCGCGTCTTTCTCCGTCTGATCTGATCACGTGCTCCTTCCATTGACGGTGTCTTATCTTGACGATGCTTACGATGCTTACGATGGAAGTTGTATGTGCATTGAAGGCATCTCTGTGCTGCCAAGGATCTTTGATTCAATCCATATCTATATCTATATTGTAGTCCACCTCGTCTTCCTCATCAAGTATCTTGTCTATCGCAGCCAAGTCTGAGGTGACTTCCTGGTTTGCAGCTTTCTGTGCGGCCTGCAGTTCGGAGTCCTCTCCAGAGGCTTCTTCAGGAACTTCTTCAGGCTCTTCAGGAGGGACAGATCCATTGGTATCCTCCACTTTTATCGCTGCTTTACTCGTGGCTCTGGGTATTGGGTTAGCCGAAACGCCAGCCAGGACAAACAGTAGTTCATCTTTCTCCTGCTCTTCCTTCTCCGTAGCCTTTTTCAACAATTCACCAATATGTGTGTTGAATTTCTCGAGAGCTCGTTCAGCTGCTGCATCGAGGGCGAACTCCGGTTTATCTTGGCTATTGGAGATCAAATGCTTGGTATCCTCAATGGCATTCTTCAAGCCTGAAAGAACCTGGGACCCCAACTCCTCAGACAAGGACAACTTGTTCAAGTTCACTAAAATGGCCTTCTTCACATTTTTAGGCGAGTCCTGTTCCACAATTTGTAGCAATTTCATCGCCTGCCAAAAATGAGACATGCTTTTCTTGGCACCTTCGGGTGTAATGTTCGCAACACTATTCGGATCACACCAGTAAATGAGCTGCTGAAGCACATTGGTAGGAGAAGAAAGATTCTTGCTGTCGCTGAAATCACCTCCTGTCCTGAAGAGCCGATAGAAGCAATCTCCACTCACATTGCTGAGTTTGACTTGATGTGATTCATGACTGAAGCAGTAAACTGGAATGCAAAACGCTAACGTTTGCTTGAGCTCTTGGTTTCCTGCATTTGCAGGATTGAAATATGATAGAACCAAGATTTCCAAAAGCATGGTTTCCTGCAGAACCTCTCTGCCCTCTTCATTGTCATCATCGCCAAATCCAACTAGAAGATCTGCCAAAAATAGCTTGCAAAGCCCTTCTGCGACAACTGCCTGCAATTTAGGCATGTGATATGACTTCAATAAGCTGTAGAATAATCTGGCCAATGAAAGAGAGTCCACAGCATCTTCCCCATCCATATTAAGAACACTCACTCCATGCGTAGACAATATGTCGAAGATGATCTTCATGCATAGTATCTTGAGATCCTCATCATGTGCTTTGGAGGCACTTATACCGAAAAACTTCAAGTTGGATGCCCCCAAACCCTTGTCTATGAGCGTGAATAGCCCAAGGGTCTTGTAGCCCAAGAAACGGATTTGTCCACTGCTGGTGTTGGTGAGAGCTGGCCGGATCAACGTGTCTATAAGCGTGTCGAGTTGATAACTGTTTGAGCTGGTATCTTCCGCAATCTCCAAGTAATGCTGGAGAATAGTCAAACATTGGATGAGGAGATTATCAGGAGGTTGAGAGGGCGCCACCTTTCTCTTTTTGGCCACCCCATTTGAGCTCTCTTCGCTATCGCTCTGTTTAGAATCACTCACGTAACCTTCTCCTTCCTTCAGTTCCTCATCACTATTGAAGAGGGATACTGCAGAAACAAAAGTCTCCTCATTTTCGTCAAGAGAAGAATCTCTGATATCGGTTATGATTTCTGTGCACAATTGAGAGAAGTATCTCTCATCAATAGAGGCTTTTCTCAAGATCTTCACACAGAGGGAAATGATGACACTCGTCAAGTTGCTTCCTCTCATGGCATTGGTGATGATTGGCATAAGTCTTCTGGTACCAGCAATATCAGCATAGTCACATCCGCTGATGACGGATAAAAGTTGTTCAATGACGAATTCCAAGTCCCTCAACTGGTCTCCGAACGGCGAGTATCGCTCTTCAAGATCAGCATTTGTTTCAATATATTTATCACGCTCTTTCATTCTGTGATTTTGCGCTCTTTCAGATACCTTGAGCTTGTCAGTCAACTCTGCAATGGAACCTTCATAGGCCTCAATCGAGCTGGCGGCCTTTTCAATCTCAAACTTCAAGTCTTTCACTTCCAAACTCAACTCAGTAATCTTTTGAGCCTTTTCTTTTGCAGAGACAGAATCCAAATCCCTCTTAGATTTTAAGGAAGACATTTTGTCTACCTTTTCCCTGTATTTTGAACTCGAGTCCTCCGAATGCGACTTGAGTTGGGATAAATAGGCGTAGTCCTTTTCAATCTTCCGCTTGAGCTCTCTCAATTCTCCAGTACCGGTTTGGATTAAGCGATCGAACTTTTCTAGTTTCGTGATATGTTCCTCGTATTCATCCACCAACTTTTCGTCGCTTTTCAACATGGTCTCTCTCAACTTGAAGTATTCCAGTGCCAAGAAAGAAAGCTTGGTTAGTTCAGGAACATTCTTCTCAATAGCATCATGAAGGTTATGTTTGAGACAGAACTCGAAATATGTTCTTGCGAAGAAAGCCTTTTCAACGGTGAGTTCTTTCCAGAAAGAAAATGGAATTTCTATGGCATGAATTCCCTCCTGTTTCTGTTCGAAAATAATATCCATCACCAAAGAAGCCAGGTCACTTTCCACCACCTGTAGATTCTCCAAAAGCTCTAGAATGTCATCATGCGATTGCGGTAACCAAGATTTCGTAAGCATAGCTACGGCAGCGGACTTCACACTTTCGTCACGGTCATTTAACCCCCACCTTAACAAATCTTCCCTCAAGCCCATGTCTATCTCCAAGAAAGAGGGGATTTCTTTTGATATGCGGGAAAACACCAACCTTCTATTGATTGAGTTGACATCTCGGCCTCGCTTTAGTAAACTCGGTATAGTTAAATCTGATTTGACGAGATTCAACAAAGCAGCTCTCCGAACCTCAGGTGATTCGTCGTTTTGAAGAGCTTTTATCAAGGCAGAACTGGCGGAATTCTTCTTCCCATCACGGGCTTCATCAAGGTACTGGAACCTAGAAACGGCCACCACCGCCTGTATTCTCACAATCGACTCCTTATCGTGAAGTCTGCGGTTCAAAGAGTATCGGAGGGCAGTAAAAAGCTGTTCGTCGATCTCAGTGATGTAGTTCACCAAGTACGCAAGCAATTGCACCACACGGTACCTGACATCCTTGAACCTGGACTCGATCCCCCGTAGCAAGAAGCGGATCAAGTAGTCCACAAACTCAGCCGAAACGCTCTCCAACGTGTCATCATCTTCTTCCGAAAAAGAGGCGTTTTTCCGGGGCGTGGGGTCGTCCGCCTCTTCTTTGACCAAGGTGGCAACAAACACTGAGCAGAACTTGGCTATACGGTCAGCAGACGGCGAGCTTTTCTTGAATTCGAGGATTCGGGATATAAGTTTTGTGACTTGGAAGTTGAACAGCTCTTCGAAGTCCAATTCGATGGCTTTGATCTGGACTCTTCTCAATAACTTGATAAGCTTTCGATGGCCCGAGAGGGTTGTCTGGGCATCGGCGAAAATGTGAGCCATGGCATTTTGGATCTCGGAGAACTCCTTGTATTTGGAGATGTTTTTGAGCGACGGTTTGTTGGTGCTCATGGCGAGAAGGGGAGGTGTGGCTTGCCGTGATGGAGATACTCAGACGTGAATCCAAATAAACAAGAGAGGTGCAGGTGATCCAGTGACCGCAAATTTCCACCCGCGCGTACTGAGCAGACCTAAACCGGAGGGCCCATGACCCATAACAATTGATAGAGTTCGAAATTTGTTAAGAAAGTGAAAAGTTATGATTTTATAGATTGAAGTAAAAAAAAGAATGCTTTGACAAAGATTGAGAGAAAAAAATGAGTGGTACGGGAATCGAACCCATGTCTAATGCTTGGAAGGCATTAATGCTAGCCACTACACCAACCACCCTTGGATGAGTGTGTAAGACATGGAATTAACTTGAGTGAATACAGGAGTCCAGTGGAATCTAGAATATGAAGATCTACTCAGTATGAAACAGGGTTTGCGAATGCAAGAGTTTCCAATGAATACGAGTTTCTGATGACCCACTAAGNAGGGTTTGCGAATGCAAGAGTTTCCAATGAATACGAGTTTCTGATGACCCACTAAGGTAACTTTAGTCATAAGAAAAGAGTCTAGGCTTATCATCCCGCCAGATATATAATGAGAGCAAGAGCTTAGTCTTGAGAAGCAAGAACTCCAATACTTAATCTTACATACATAGTCTAATATAGATATCAATTAATTAGAATACCCATAACACTGTTCGGTTGAGTTCCTACTATCAGTAACCGTTCAGAATACACAGTTTCCGTTAGGTCATCGTCCCTGGAAAGATTCTTTATATTAAGAAGCGCGTTAGAAGCTTAGAGTCATCGCAGATACAGGCTAAAGCCTAGGGTCGCATAATAATTCTAACAATGAGCTTCAAAAATTCCACATTACTAGGAACACTATAATAAGCAAAGGACTGTAGCTAAAACCGTCCCGCCTTGGGAATATCTACAAGTCCACTACTCTTAAATTGATGCTATTGACACTGGCTTTTTTAATTGTCTAATTCCAATTGACACTCACTACAGGAGGAGCGCGAATACTGCAATTAAGTAACTGGCCCAAGCTCAGCTACTCAACTGTCCACTGTCCGTATAACATGACTAGAAGTACGTCCAACTACTACCTCCAGCAAGAAAACTACTAACATTAAAGGTGCGGATTATGTCGACGTGACCGACCGCTTCTTCCAAGGCGTCCTGTCCATGGAGTACGGCAAAGTCATCCTAACACCCGACTTTGACATGTTGGAAGGTGCACGGGCTCTCGAAATCGGAAACCCTCGCCTTGACACAGGCTTGATCGAACTTAGCGACGAAGTGCTTGCTTTTGATTCGTCCAAGGGCCAGTCGCTCGCCCAAGTCACCGCTCTAATGGACCAGATCCTAGTCTTGTGCATGACCTGGATGAAGGGCCTGTCTCTACTGGTGACGGTGTTGAGCTGCAGGTACGTGCTAGACCTTCTTTCCAACTACAAGGATAAGAAGCTCTTGAAACATGCTACTCTTGTTAATCCGCGTATTCATCTGGAAGACTATACTGTTTCCGAGGACGTAGAGTCGCAGTACGTCAACGTTGTGTTGCGAGCATACATTCTTGGAATAGCCAAGTTCATTGGGTTTGCCGTCAGGTTGGGCGTGGAGGTGCTCTATGAAGAGGAGGACATGGTTACTCAGACGCTTGGGTTGGACTTCTTAAGCCAAACCTCGCCCCAAATGGTCCTAGCCGAAATCGAGACAGCTGAACGTTGGCTCAGCAATAGCAAAGATGCCAAAAAGGATCCCAAGTTTATACTGGCAATGTACTATTTGAGACTATCCAAACAGTTCATATGCTTCGACGATATGATGAACTTGGGCATCAATTTGTTCCACCCTCAGCACTTCGGAGGGTTGGCGTTCTTGAAGCAAGCCATCACCGTTGCAGAATTGCTCCAGAAAAATGAGCAAAGCGAATCTGTTCCATTTGCCTTCTCGACATTCGCTCAACTTGACCAGAACAATAATAATAACCCAAGCAAGAATGTGGTCATGGACCGCACGCAAGCTTACAAGAATTTGGTCCAATTTCTTCGAACAGTTGATACCATTGTCACGAGATTAGCCCTGCTAGAGAACTATACCCAGTTTCACCAATTCTTGACTTACTATGTATGCCAAAATCTTGCAGTCAACGACTGTGCATTGGCACGAGGAATATTCCAATTGTTCCTTGTAAGAGACGATAAGTCCATAGCAGGGCTGAACGAGGATGTGAGCTCTATTGGCCTCAAGTCCATGGAACACTTATCTTTATGTGGAAACTCCATAATGGACCCTGCCCAATGGGAAATCCAAAACGCTTCGGACATAGCAACCAAAAGGGCCGAGTGCTCCAATCGACTCATGGAGTTATTCAATGATATCGAGACGTCAACCTACTTTGAACTTAGTCTCTACGCCAACAATAGGTGTCGTCAACGCCAACTAAGAAACCGCAACATTGTCATTCTTGATACATTGCAGCATAAGGCTGAGAATTTGGAGGTGGATCTTTTCCATTACAGCATTGGAGATAGCATCTCGTTGGATTCCGTGGACCAGCCAGCACTCGGAATCAGCTCTTTCTTATACTACAAGAAGCTAGAAACGATGATTGATGTTGCTTTAAGTGGGTTTGAGCTTCATGTGTACCAGGCTAGCGAAGCATCCATGATGTTCTGGTTTGTCTCCCACTTGGCAGCATACTCGAACATTCACTTAAGTACTCGGATTGCCGATATCAACCAAGCCAAGATCTCGTCTATTAGCTCGCTTCAACAGGAAATCACCAAGACGAAGCCTGGCAAGAAGTTGCAAGCATTGAAGGAAAAGTATCAATATTTGAAAACAGTATGCTTGCCGATCTTGGAGTCGAATCTCAACTACATCATCAATTTCGCAGTTCTCGAGAAGACAGCCTTGCAAGATATATGTGCGGGCATAGCCATAGTGATTATACTCTCCACTTCCCGGAGCACAGCTTCAAAGAGAAAGAACAGTCTGCTCGTGGACCAGGAAAAACTCTACAACTTGCGAATGAAACCATGGATGTCGGTGGGCTCTCCTCCTACTCCAGACTACGAACAATATCTCCAGACACATGGAGTTTTAGAGAATGTCACGGACGACCAGTTGCAAACGAATTGCAGCCAGGCCCACAAGTTGTTGCAGAACGGAATGCTGTGCTTACAAGAGCTCTTGCAAAACTTGCAAAAAAATTCCAAGTTGAGAACAAGACTAGTCAATGGCACTACTACAGAGATTGAAGAATGGTACCAGAAACTCCAAGCGACTGCAAAAGCATACGACTCCCAGATAGACCAATTGGGTGAGACGACTCAGGGAAGGCTCAAGCGGACCGATTTGTTTTTGCCATATTTCCCTATGTATTCCACAGAAGAAAAGGACGCCGAATTATCAAAGAAGGCTCATCAACAGTCCGAAGAATAATGGGTAAAATCACGAAAAAACGCGATGCCTCACATACAAAGTGCCATGCGTTGGAAGGCTTTGGGGCCTCTTAATCCGCCAGGATTGCGGGGATCCGCTTCGAAGCAAAGCAAGGCTTTTGAGAGTACCCAAAGAATGGCTCTTCCCAAAAAAATAATTGGCCGAACAAAGAGGCCAACTACCCAGCAATTTATACCCCGGGAGAATATCCCCAAATCAAAGCGGAAGATTTCTACGAGACGCATCAACAATGTAAGCCGTCTTGTCTAAATTTCTTTTATTGTGCATCAGAGCTTAGCTCGGTGCAGAGAAAAGAATAGAAAAAAAAATAATCCGATATTTGTCAGCACCTCGCGGACCGCATAGTCAAAGAACACCCTGTCTTCTTCTGTAGCTCTAAAAAAAGCTGACATCAGCATGAGTAGGACTGCGTCTGGACCAACACCACTATATAATTCACAAAGGCTTTTTCTCCAGAAATTTGTCTCTGTTGTAGCTTGGCCGTCTTGACACGCTTGTAAGTGTGTAGGTTTGGGACGATCCTGCATACCCGAGAGCCTTCTGCCGCCGCACTGGAGCCCATTGATGATTCATATATAAGTGCGGGCAATCTCTCAGGGCTTAAAGGTACGGGAATTTTACTTTTCAACCAAGTATAGTTGTACAATATCGTTTCCGTGATCCTTTTGTAACCTTAAGCTATCAGGTTTTCCATTTCTGTCTTTTTTCGATAGATTCTAAGTCAGACCGCAAATAGCCCCCTTGGAATTTGCCATCGAACTGAAACAGCAAGCTTTAAGCTTTTCGTGTTTATTGAGAATAAGGAGTCTTTTTCCCTTAATCCCGAATTGAAATTACCTTCGAGAGATGTCTGAATATAAGAGATCTATTAACGAGGTCAGTGATGCCGTGTCTACTCACGATGACAAAAAGCACCATACTAAGCCTGGACGCAAGCCGATCGACACGGAGCCCAAGTCCAAGAGAACCGCTCAAAACAGAGCGGCTCAGAGGGCTTACAGGGAGAGAAAGGAGCAGAAGATGAAAGACCTCGAAGATAAGGTCAGCCTTCTAGAAGATCTGAATATCAAGGCCCTTGAGAAGATCGAACTCTTGAAGTCCGAGTTGAGACGCTATAGAGGTCATTCAGATTTCTCCGATCTTAACTTGCCCAAGACCCCAATGGAAATTCCAAAATCCATCAAGCGGGAGCCAGCCGTCAAGCTGGAGCCTAATGATAGCGTGCAGGATTCTATCTGGTCTAGCAACACTTCAAGTTCGTCTTACATTCCTTCCAACTCTTCAGGAAGTCACATCCCAGATTTGGTGAGTGGATCGTCATCCTCAACAACTCCTTTGAATGATAATGTGCACGTGTCGCCCGAATCCAATGCTAGTGACAATTACCATTTTCCCACTGGCCAGTCGATGAAAAATCTTTTTGAGGAGGAGCCTAATCAGTTCTGTGCATCTCTTAATGAAGCTTGCGGAACAAAGCAAAAGCCTCAACCAAAGTACCAGAGAGCTCCAGTCCCCGACTTTTCTCAGGAATACCTAGGTAACAATTTCCTACATAACGTGTCCATCGACTCGCCCTTTAGTGCTTTGACTGCCCCAAACACAGATTTATCAGACCCATTCTTCAACTCCCTTGAATTTGGGAACAACTTGACATCGAACGCAGACACTTTTCAACCCAACGCAGAGAATCCGGATTTAAGCAGATACTTGAATGAGTTGAACGACGACAAGTTTGATATTTCATTGGCCCTAGGTAACCAGACCTTTGACCCTGTTACTGATGGCAACCAACCCAAAACGGCAGACCCTCTTCTGGGCTTGGTACACGAGGAATCGGCATACGACCCACTCAATCTGGTTAACACTGATTTCAACTACAACGAGTTCGTCAAGAGCTCGTATACTACATCAGAAAGCTCGAGGTCCAACTCCGTGGCTGGTGGAGCCAAGGCTTTGTCATCCATCACGAGTTTCGATAGTCCTAGGATTTTAGAGGAAGATGAAGAGCAGGAGACTGTGCCTGCACCCGAGCAGACGTTGAAATGCTCGGAGATTTGGGACAGAGTCACGGCGCATCCAAAGTATGGTGAAATTGATATTGATGGCTTATGTAACGAGTTGAAGCTGAAGGCCAAATGTTCGGAGAAGGGAGTTGTGTTGAACGCAAGTGATGTGCACCACCTCTTAGAAAAGTCCGCTATGGGACGGCACTGAGCATTACATTGGTTGACAGACATTAGCTGGTCTACATTGTCTCTGCAATTTTTTTTTATTTTGCTCGTTTTATGATTACGTTTAATTTCTACGTAGACTGCAAACCAATTGAAGGTGATGCAGCAAAGAAGCTATTAGAATTATCTCACAGTACTTCAAAGTAGTGAAGGTGAAGCTGCTTGAGACGTGAGCAGTTGGTAGGGGAACCCACCCAAATCGTGCGTCGCACGACCGCGTGAGAACCAATCACCGCAGCGACTTTTTTTGTTACTACGTAGTATAGCTCGATAGAAGGAGACACAGCACCATGTCCACGTCGATTTTCCGTACTATCAAGAACATCTACGCCTCCGGACTCAAAAGAGCCGCATGGCAAATACAGGTTCACAACGATACCAAGAGAGGTTGGTTGGTCGGCACCGACGACTGGGGTAACAAGTACTACGAGACGGACGTTCCCGAAGAAATACATTTGAGAACTAGATGGGTGGAATACGCCGACTGGGGTGTGGATATGTCGAGAGTCGAGCCTGGATGGCACTACTGGTTGGGTTACGGTACCAACACGCCTCCAAACCAGTTGACGGAGGAGCAAAAGGCCGTGAGACCATACCCCTTACAAAAACATAAAGAGAACATGACTGCTACGAGAGGGGCATATGTGCCGTACTCCACAGCCAAGCCCAAGCACTCGTCGTGGGAGCCTGTTGTGAGCGAGAGAGTTTAAGTCAGCCGGTGATTCAATGCATTCAGGCCATTTGAGCTGTTCATATAGGGATGCATGAAGCTGTTCGGTCAGACTGTACTAACAACTTTGACAACTTGAAATATGTGGGCGTGTGCAATTATAAACGTTGTGATTGTGCACTTATGAATAGAAAATTCAAGATATTCGGTGGACGGAGACCGTTGTGCCTGAGGCACTAGTGTTGCAGATACTCATGTGGTAGACCACACCTCAAATACATTCATATACTAGGCATACACTAGGCTATCATATTGACCATCCATATTGACTATCCACGAAAATACTTAAACAAACTTAAACAGGCTAACACTCGAATATATAAATAAACAGTAAAGTTGAATTGTGCAGAGTCGGGTATCAGTATTATGGCATGTCTCGGAGAGCCAATTTTTCTTGTCCCGCACTTTCATCTTCGCAAAATCTGCTCATCTCAGCCGCTAAACCTTACCATGTCCGAGAACCAGAAACTCCCCTCTTTGGCCACAGACGCCGTCCTCAAGCAATCTGTGCCCATTCCAGATGACTTTGTCAAGGTACAAGGAATTGACTACTCCAAAGACAATGCCTACGACATGAAGGCCACGGACTTGATCCAGTCCATGAAGTCCATGGGTTTCCAGGGCTCGTCAGTGGGCAATGCATGTGATGTGATCAACGAAATGAGCCAGTGGCGGGGAAAACACAAGGACGAATTGGCCGAGCACGAGAGAACAGGCGAGTTCGACGACCAAGGCCACCAGAAGGCCACCATCTTCATGGGATTCACCTCCAACTTGATCTCCTCGGGAGTCAGAGAGACTTTGAGGTACTTGGTGCAACACAAGAAGGTCAGTGCCATTGTTGCCACCGCAGGCGGAATTGAAGAGGATTTGATTAAGGTTTTGGCCCCCACCTACTTGGGAGACTTTTCTCTTCCCGGGAAAGGCTTGAGAGACCAAGGACTCAACAGAATCGGCAATTTGCTTGTGCCTAACGACAACTACTGCAAATTCGAGGACTGGATTGTTCCTATTTTGGACAAAGTCTTGGAGGAACAGCAGCAGGAGGCCGACAAGCTCGGTGCTTATGCTCTTGATGCCGACTCTCCAGCTGTATGGACTCCGTCCCGACTCATTGATCGTCTTGGTAAGGAGATCAACGACGAGCTGTCAGTGCTTTACTGGGCACACAAAAACCAGATCCCTGTTTTTTGCCCTGCTCTTACCGATGGGTCCATTGGTGACATGCTCTTCTTCCACACCTACAAGGCCTCGCCTCAAAGATTCCGCCTAGATATTGTGGCCGATATCCGCAAGATTAATGCCATGGCTATTGCTGCCTTCAAGGCCGGAATGATTATTTTGGGAGGAGGTTTGATCAAGCACCACATTTGCAATGCGTGTCTCATGAGAAACGGAGCTGATTGGGCTGTGTTCATCAACACTGGACAAGAGTTCGATGGGTCCGATGCAGGAGCTCGGCCCGATGAGGCAATTTCTTGGGGTAAGATCAAGGCCGACGCCAAGTGCGTCAAGGTATACGCCGACGTCACCATCGTTTGGCCCTTGATTGTTGCAGCCACCTTTGCTGCGCAAAGGCCTGCCAAGTGATACAGTAATAGATACTCACTCTACTCGCACCATTGCAGGTCCATCATAGTACATGGTCATGTATTCATATGTCCCACTTCTGAAGCCATACTCCATGTTACTTCGTATTACCACATTGTATTTTTTATCCCTGACATACAGCTCCGTGTGAAGTTCTCCGAATATTTCTGTCCTCGAAAGATGTGAGGAATGAGTCGAGGTCCGGAGCCGTGTCTTCAAATGGCCATGCTGGTGCTGACCGTTTGGGTGCAAATCGTGCGCGCACGGCACGTGTGGCTCTTATCGAGCCTCGCCACACTCTACGTATTCCGTCGAAAAGACTCACTCCCGCTTCTTCCCCACTTACTCTTAGATCACAGCCTCTAGGAGACCGAAACTTAGAAACAGAACTACTCCCATCTAACTCACCTCGCCTACCTTACCACTCGCTATGTCTCGCTACAACGACTTATTGCAAGCCATCAATGACGTTTTGATCGAAACTGGTGACTCAGACAACTCCGCACTTCGGGATAAGATGATTGAGCGGATTGCCCGGTCCAGACCTACGAGCAATGGCTATGACGATAGCTACTTCGAAGAACATGCCACGAAGTACATTGACTTCACCTACGAGAACCCCACAATTTTCCATGTGGTCAAGCACTTCTCCAAGGAATTGGACAGTGCTGGCTTCACATACTTGAGTGAAAAAGATGATTGGGACAACATCACCCCAGGAAAGTACTACACTTCCAGAAACGGGGCTTGCTTGGTGGCCTTTGTTGTGGGTAAGAACTGGACTGCTGAAAAGGGTGTGGGTGCAATTGGCTCCCATATCGACTCGTTGACTGTCTCTTTGAAGCCCAACTCCACAAAGGCTTCCGTGGAAGGCTACGAGCTCCTTGGCGTTGCTCCTTACGCAGGAACATTGGGTCCTCTTTGGTGGGATAGAGACCTTGGCCTTGGTGGCCGTGTTTTGGTGAAGGAGAATGGCAAGATCGTGTCCAAGTTGGTGGATTCCACTCCGCACCCGATCGCTAAGATTCCTTCCTTGGCTCCTCACTTCGGCTCTCCTGCTGAAGGTCCTTTCAACAAGGAAACTCAGGCTATTCCCGTAGTTGGCTTCAATAGTTCCAATGACGAGGGTGTCAAGCCAACTGAACACGAGAAGAAAGCTCCCCTCTTCGAGAAGCACTCCTTGCAGTTGTTGCGTTACATTTCCTCGCAGACTGGCGCTGAAGTGGAAGACATTGTGGGCTGGGATTTGCAGCTTTACGATGTTCAAAAGGGAACCCACGGTGGTTTTAACAAAGAGTTTGTGTTTGCTCCTCGTGTCGACGACAGAATTTGCTCCTACGCTGCTCTTTCTGCTTTGATCGAGGCCGAGGCTGCAGGAAAGATCCCCTCCGACAACTTCTCCATTGTGGGCTTGTTCGACAACGAAGAAATAGGATCGGGTACTAGACAAGGAATCAAGGGCCAATTGCTCGAGAGCGTGGTCTCGAGAGTGGCTGGTTCCCAATACTACAACGAAAAGAGAGTGGACATCAACCAGAGATTGAAGGTTGCTTACGCCAACACCATAATCTTGTCTGCGGATGTCAACCACTTGTACAATCCAAACTTTGACGGTGTCTACTTGGAGCACCACAAGCCTATTCCAAATAAGGGAGTTACCATCTCATTGGACCCTAATGGACACATGGCCACCGACTCTGTGGGCTTAGCCCTTGCTGAGGAATTGGCAAGAATCAATGGCGACAAACTCCAATATTTCCAAATTAGAAACGACTCCAGATCTGGTGGTACCATTGGTCCATTCATCTCGTCTCAAACTGGAGCTAGAACAATTGACTTGGGTATTCCACAGCTCTCTATGCACTCCATCAGAGCTACCGTGGGAGCCAAGGATATTGGTTTGGGAGTGAAGTTCTTTGCTGGCTTTTTTGAAAACTGGAGAAAGACCTACGACAGCTTCGGTGACTTGTAGGTGACTTTCTGGGCTGCGGGTGTGGTATGCCAGAACAGGCTTGATCAGGTGATGTCTTTTCGCCCAGGCCACAAGCCCCCGAAGACAAAACCCAAAAATCAGAAAGCCATAACTGAATTCATGATCAAATTAAAATAAAAAAGTTTCATTAGTAAAAACTATATGTATTTCCAAAAATACCTTGCTTTCATTGTAGGAACCAAATGTGCACGCACCACTATTTCCACACGGACTGTATGTATACTGGGGTATTTTCTCATCCGCTAGCCTCCCGCAAGTCTAACTCCACAGTAAACAAGCTTCCCAGAATTGAGTAATCATGGGTATGTCCACATAAAGTCGCCTGCCACTTCTTGATTGGTCCAAACCCATCCATACCATGATGTATCCTCGCCTCAAGAGAGCCCAACAATCATCTTATTGCTGGATGTCTCTGGGTCGGGTGCATACATGATCCAAACTATACATGGTGAGACAGGAGCCAAAAACGAAACCATCTTGTGGTACATATACACCTGGAATACGATACTAACTACTAGCACCCCCTAAGAAGATGTCCCTCCAGGAATTCTTTTCCGACGAATGTACGTATCATTGAGAAACATTAGCCGAGTATATTGTTCTAGAGAAATGAGTACTAACCTTTGTAGCTTATGGTGGATCGTGGGCTGATGAGGAATTCGATATGGCATCCATTTCTGTACCAATCGAAAAGAACCGGAACTATGGTCACGGCGGTGACAACAGGTATGGCGGAGGTTTTGGCGGCTCCAGAGGTGGTTTTGGAAAGCCCGTCGATAATGGGCCCCCGTATATTGTCAAGTTGTCCAACATACCTCTTACAAGTGATGATCGGTTCATAGAGGACCTTTTCCAGAGCAGATTCACGCCGCTCGTCAAGTTCAAGATTATCTTTGACCCTTCTTCCCACCCTTTGGAGCTGGGAATCGTCAAGAAAATTGCGTTTGTGGAGTTGAGGTCTTTTGCTGATCAAAGCAAGGTATCTAGGTGGCAGGACGTGGTCTTCAAGGGTACTCGACGCATCAACATTGAGCTTGCAGATTTCCAAGACTTTCAGTTCTGCATGGGTTTCAACCAAGACAACCAAGAACGGCTCTTGCAAGTTGAGCAGGAGTTCCTCTCGGCAAGACCTCGTCAAGGTAACTTCGATGACAGACCTCTAGGCGGCAATCGCTTCCATCCTAACGGTAGGGCTCCTGGAGGAATGCCTCTTGATAATATCATGCCTAACAGGCGAGTCGATCACAGAGGGCCTCCTAATGGGTTGCCCAATAAGCTGAACCCTTCTTCCGAGCCTCCTATTCAAACAACAGCAAACCCACCACTACAAGCAAAACCGAAGCACAACCCATTTGGGAATGCCAAGCCGGTGGATGTCATTGCCAAGGAGCATGAAATGGAGACTACATACGTCCACGAGCATCATTCCTTACCGCCTCAATTGCGGCGCAAATCAAGTTCTTCCAGTGCCCAACGGCCTAGCTTTCAAGACCTCCACAAAAATGATCATAGCCGCAGTTCAGCTGCACAGGGTCCAGAGAAGTCTCAAGGTGCAAAACCCAGTGAAGAATCCATAATCAAGAAAAAAACATTCGCCGACGTGTTGAGCGCTCCAAAGGAGCGAGAGCCAATAAAACAAACTGGAAAGATCTCCGGTTCAAATGCATCTGCTGTTCGAAAGCCAGTCATATTAAAGAAGAAGCCAGTGTCGCTGCCCGAAGTTGAAACAAAGACACCAGAGACGACAAGAGCTCAAGTCGAGGAAACTTCGAAGACAACGTCTGGCGTTGATGAGTCTGCTACTGCTCCTGCTGCCCAGATGACCGGAAATAAGCCGGCTGTTCCTGAAACTGCAAACGAAAAACAAGCAGAACAAACAGTGAAACCTCTACTGAAAACATCCAAGAAAGAAAAGGTGTTTGACTCTCAAAAAAAGTCAAGCGTTAAATCCCAAAGTAACGAGGCAACAACCCAGCCTGTCGACACCATACATTCAAAAGGTGCCAGAAATAACAAACAACGCACGAAGAAGGAAGGCGTCCTTGGAAAATCTCCCAACTCTCATAGCATAGATGGAACAGACCATGGTCACAAGAATGACAAAAGAATCAATAGAGATACCAAGGTCAACGCAGCATCAGAGCCATATACTCACGGTGAGGAGCATGTTGAAAATAAGGATGGTTCCAAAGAGTCAGCAGCAAAGAAAAGCTCTTCTCGCAGAAAAGCTCACCGCAAAAGAGATGACAACCTACTGGCTCAACCTTCGTCTGCTTCTAGTCAAGAAACGAATGATGCATCATTGAAATCAACAGCAGAAGTTGGCGTGGACAACAAAGGCTCAGACCATTCCGGCCCAAAAGCCCACCACGACCACAATGGCTCAGCTCGTCGCAGTAGTGACAAGGGAAATAGGAGAGGGAGAGGAGGCATGAGAGGTGGAGCCAGAAGGGGAAGAGGAGGCCACAAAGAGGACAATACAGGTGCTCAAGCAAATACTACTACCGGTTTGTCGTAATGGGTCAGTCTTACTGAACATGAAAGAATATAGCTTTTATATTATTTCGCATTGAACTTCTACTTGTCAAATGTATTACCTGCATGAAATTTAATCTCTGGAACATGCTAACAGGGTAAGACCCGAAAGGTATAGCCTCACAAAATTCCACTATCTCTTAAGGTGTTCTCCAAGATGGTCTCTTTGAGTGCAGCAAATACCAATTGTATGTTGGAGGTGTCGGTAGCCTGGGTCACGTGTGGATATATATTCAAGCCTGATCTGTTCACCTGGGTAAATCTCCAAAGAATATATTTCACAGCATTATTAAGGTTGTCACCTCCATTGTAGTCGGGGAAATGTGCCTCGATAGGCGAGTAAGGTAGCTTATCGGCAAAAACGTCAATTTTATTCAAGAAAAGCACCACGGAAGTTCTGGCAAACCATCTGGAGTTCACCACTGAATCGAACAAGGCTAAGGACTCCTCTAACCTGTTCTGGGTGTTTTCTTCTAGTAACACTTGATCGTATTCGGACAAAGCTACGCAGAAAATAATAAGGGTGACATTGTCAAAGCAATGGATCCACTTCTTTCTCTCTGATCTTTGACCACCCACATCAAACATATGGACATTCGACCCGCCCATTTGGAACTTAAAATCGAAAATACCAGATGTCTTCTTTCTAGTTCTCAAGATATCAGCCTCGGTGGGTATATATCCCGGGACGGCAATTCGCTTGATTGCCGATAGAAAGTAATCCGAGGAGTCTATGAGGTAAAATTTCCCCTGGTTAAGCTTGATGAACTGCTTCACCTCCGGGGCACTGTATATGGAGTCGATCTTGGAGGCAATGTCCTCACTAAAAGGCTCATCTGAATTGACAGCAAGGTCGTAATCTAAAACAGCTTTGAGGTCGTCGTTGTCTAGTATTGCGGTTTGTGCGTCGAAGTCTTGCACCGAAGCTTCATCCGGTTGTTTATTCTTCACTAGGCCAGGGGAAAACTCTTGGATAGCATTGATGATGTTTTTGATACACTCCAAAATGTTCTTGTACACAAACGGTCTGTAGTCTAGGGCCTCAGTTTCGGAGAACCCATCCTTGTGTAAAATCTTCATCTGCTTAACAATGGTGGATTTCCCACTTTCACCGGACCCCAACAAAAGAATCTTCACGTCCTTGTTGTTTGTTTGAACTAGATCATCTCTGCCTGCCTGTGATCCTGCCGGTTTTGGTTTTGTCGAATTGTTGTTTCGCTCTGTGACCTTCTGTGGTTCTTCTTTGGCCTGTGTGGTCAGTTCAGGACTGGTGGTTCCATTCTGCTGGCCACTCGGGTTGTTCAACTTCTGCAATTGCTGGGTCCTTTTCTCGCTACCTTGCTTGGGACCCAGGTCCAGCTCTGTTGGTCCCTTGGATGTGCAGACTCCCATTGGCGTGTGTAGGTCTTAGGAGAGGCTTGATAAAAATGCGAGTGCTCTTTATTTTTTTAGTTAGCCAGCTTTTTTATTTTAATTTTTTGGGTGACTTACTCTGTTGTGTCCGGTGCAAACACAAAAAAAAAGTTCTCTCCTCTCTGCTTGTGACTGAAAGGTGGCAGGGTCACGGATGAAGTGATCAAAGTGTTAGGGCAGAAAAATGCTTGGTTGATTTTTGGCACTGGGGAATTCTCAATAGTGCCCGGGAATTGTAGCAATTCTACATAAAACCACTGCGCACTTCGCTACTTTTCTGGTATGTATACTGGATGAGTAATAAGGAAGCTTTTGACGTGACGCTGACAAATCACAAAACACATTTTTTTCAGGTGAAATTGGGTTTCAGGAGCACGAGGGGGTGTTTTCTGCCGCACGACGACTCCACTTTTCAGGCTTACCCCGGCCAAGAACCAGTGGCCATAGGGAAACCCCGAAGCCCGGTTTAGGCGCATGCGCAGAAATATGCGGGTTCGATCAAATGCTTCTCTGCGAGCCTCCTAATACTGTACTTGCACACTGGGGGCGAAGTGGGGCAACATTGCTCCGCAATCAGTGCCAGCAAGCCGCAAATCTATATTAAGGCTATGCATTATCGTTGAGCCATGTGGCTCAGGTCGTTGGAGGCGCCAACAACAAAAAAAAATATCCAAGTGTACTTGCTATTTAGTTTCATTAGGGGGACGCTAAGTTAACCTGGCCCAATTATGCCGTTGAGGCTATTTCACCCGTTATCAGCAACTTGCTGGTCTAGGAGTCAGTTACAGGCGTCATCGTGACGTCACCTGCAGTCTGTCTGTCAATACTTTCCTCGTGGTGGAGCTTCATTTCAGTATGATCGTCTTGTTCTGGCGCAGGCCCTTCGCTTCCGGGTGCTTCTGGCTCATGCGCACCTCCCTTTGCCACGTTTTCTAATGGCGTTTGCGTTGATGCCGTCTGAGACATGGTTTCTGGTGCATCTTGCCCTCCCAACGCTGCCTCTTTTTCTTGCGAGTTCTTCAAGGTCTGTAGCCGTTTTCTCTCATCCCTTCTCTTCTTTTTGGTCTCAAACTCGTGCCACTCGCCTTGGAGTGTTTGCATGAAACTAAGCGCTTCCGGCTTGGGCTCATTTGTAAAGTATGGGTGCTCGAGTGCCTCTTTTGCCGTGATTCTGCTGCCGGGGTGTAATGTGAGCATTTTTCTCGCGAGGTCGAAACTGTCTTCAGTCATGAGCTTTTTGAAGTCCTGTTCGAATCTTGAGTGCCTTTTGATCTTGGGCTTTAACATTTCAAACCAGGGCAAGTTTTCAATACATGGCCAGCTATCCTCCGTTGGCGTTCCCATAATATCATATATCTTAAAAAGCTGCGAGATTTCCTCGGCTCCTTGGAAAATTGCTGTTCGGGTGTACAATTCAATCAAGAGACACCCAACTCCCCAGATATCCACCTCACGTCCGTAATTGGTGGATCCCATAAGTAGCTCTGGTGGTCGATACCAAATTGTAATCACCCTATTCGTGTAATCTGGGCTTGTACCATCCTTCAACGTTTTCATGTTTCGAGCTAGACCAAAGTCTGCTATCTTCAATACTCCATCGGAATCAAGTAAAATGTTAGAGCCCTTTATGTCCCGGTGAATCACCCTTCTCTCATGAAGATAGTTCAAACCATCCATGAGTTGCTTGAAGATCATTTTCTTGTGTCCCTCAGTCAATTGTAGCTCCAGAAGAGTTAGTAAACCAGTCAAGTCATGGTTCAAGTAGTCGAAAATCATGGTGATCTGGTTCCGCTCCACCATCATCTCTAGCAATCCAACAATGTTGACATGGTCAAAACTCTGCAACAACTTGATCTCCCGCATGGCTGTGATGGGAAAGCCCTCACGTTCTGTTTCAAGCCTAAGCTTTTTAATAGCAACATACTCGTCTGTCACCTCGTGCTTGGCTTTATAAACCTTTCCGTAAGTTCCTTCTCCCACCTGTTGCACACGTCTGTACAAATCACTAGACCTCACATCAAAAACCAGGTAAATCTGTTTTGGATTAAGCTTGCGGACGGCCACAAGCTTCCCCTTTTTACCACAAGATTTCTTCTCCTGCGATGAAGCACTAGCTTGAGGTCCTCTAGGAGCCTTGTTTAAATTGACCCTTGGATTATGGTCTTCTCTGGGCTTGGCAGAGTCTTTAGAGTTGAACTCTCTCTTTTTAAGTGGAATCTGGTTGACTTTGGACTCGGGAAAACTTCTCTTTTGTCCTATTTGCTGGTCTCTGTAGGAGGGGTTCTGAACATCCTTCGTACTAGCTCGTGACTTCTCCTTGAAGGATGATCCACGAGAATCTCTGTCTCTATAGTTAGACGAGCCTGATCTGTTTTCTCTGTATCCTGACAGTCCAGAATTACCCCTATACTTGGGTTCGCTGTTATGCGATTTGTAACCTGAGGGCCCGCTTGGTCTTTCATACGGACTGTCACGTGGGGGGTTGGGGTTGGGGTTGGGGTTGGGGTTGGACAGCCTGCCTTTTTCCAGAACATTCGGGCGGTAGTTATCCCTTTCTTTATACCTCTTAGAGGGCGGCTGATCGTAATAAGGAAGACCTTTAGATTTCGACCCGCTCCAATTCTTGCTTGAGGATTGGGGAGGTAGAGGCGCACGAGACCCTTTCGGGCCGGAGGGGGGTCTGTAGGTATCAGACATAGGATCTTATGCGATAGTAGAAGGGTTAGCGCGAGAAAGTATGTGCTGGCTAGTGAAGCTTAATCTTGTCCTCTAGGTGGATGCTCACAGAAGTTTTGAGTGTAATGGCCCTGGGCGGCCAGTATGCAGGATCCATCTAACAAGTTACCCGGAGTCTTCCAGGGATCCGGAGGCCAAGTCAACCTGAACCAAACTATTCTTGGAAGTAGCAACCAGATATTAGAGGCATCATGAGCGAAGAGTGCCGAGAAAAGAGATGTGAACAAGAGTCGTAATAAGGAAAGGGTGCCATGTGTGCAAGTTAACACATGAGCTTGAGAGAAATAGTAGAGGCAGAGTCGCTCGCCAAAAATACCAAGCAAAACCAAGAATCTTGGACAGCTTGCTTAAGAACCACCGATTAAATCCCTCAAATAGTACACAAAGGAACCATCGATCTGGTTTCCTGGCACTCAAAGGCCTTTGGGTCCACCCCTTTGGGCCACTGAGTTTCCCACTATAAGTTGAATAGTGAATCGTACGGGCGGACAAAATATGCCCATTTTTCCTCCTAGAGAGTTCTCCATGCAATTCGACTCCTCTCCACGATGGCTTGAATTCGAACTGTTTCTTAGCAAGTTCGAAAACACCTTGAAATTATGCCAGGTAGTATTGTAAAAAATTAGAGCCCCTTCAGCCTCACAAACCATTTCTGAAACTTAGCTAGAAGTTTTAAAAAAAAAGCAGGCTCCATTCCAAAGAAACCCCTGGCTGTTCTCTCAAATCAGATGTACACAGATAATCATGGGTGAGGCACTTTCAACCTTGTGTCAGTGAACCTCGAGCTTAAAGTTAGTAGACGAAAGAACCGGAGCCGAAAGCTATCAGTTCCGAGAATTATATCCTTCAATCACCGAGCCACAGTTGACCTACCAGTGGTCGTAACATGGATGTTTTGATCTCGTCAAGGGAATATGACAATTGTCCCTTAACAGTTTCCTGTGTTCGCGCCGAATTATCCCATTATGCCTGCATGCAAGTGTATCAAGATTGACCTTCGAGTGCCACCTTTGAAACAAAACAATACCCCTTCGTTTCATCCTTGATACAGTGGCAAAAATGGTATGAGTTTCAACTCCGGGTACAATCTTTATCTTTAAAACGTGTATTAACCCCAGGGAACTATAAGCAAAGTGGCACATATTAGCTTCGACTTGATAATCGTCTCCTCCTTCTTGGCGGGACTCCGCAGGAACACTGGCCTAACGTATGTTTCCAATATTCAGTAGATTTTTTGAAATATTTTGATACTAACCAGCACAGCCCCAACCTCGACAAGTTGGGCAATGAGTCGGTCGAATACTACGGTAGAAAGTACTTGGATATCGGGGAGAAAGCGTTTGATATCAGCTCCGCTTACCTCGGCTCTTCAGACTACTTCAAGCGCCGCTAAGATCTTAATGTCTAAGGTATCTAATAAACAAGTCATATCTAATCTACTCAACTGTAACGGACTTAGCCAAGTTACGGGGGAAATCAACATCAATGCCCCGGTTGACTGCCAACCAGTAACTCATCAATTGCAAGGGAATGACGTTCAACAAGCCTTGCAAACAGTCAACAGTCAATGGGACGTGCAATGTTGCAAATGCCTTTTCCTTCAAAAGGTCGTCACCCTCATTGCAGATGACGATAGGTCTTCCATCTCTAGCAGTAACTTGTTCGATAGCAGACATGACTTTAGGGAACAAGGAGTCTCTGGTTGCAAATGCAATTATTGGGAGCTCCTTGTCCACCAATGCCAAAACACCGTGTTTTAATTCACCGGCCAAAACACCCTCGGAGTGCATGTAGGAGATTTCCTTGATTTTCAAGGCACCTTCCAAGGCGGTTGCAAACTGGTATCCACGACCCAACAACAACAAAGACTTTTGGTCGTTCAAGAACTCGTTACACAATCCCTTGATCTTGTCCTCCAAAAGCAACACTTTCTTGATTTGCTCTGGGATTTCCTTCAAGCCTTTGATGATTTCAATATGACGGTCTCTCTTCGAGATAGAGTCGTTGGACAAAGAAAGGGCAAACATGACCAATGCAATATATTGAGAAGTGTAGGCCTTAGTAGAGGCAACACCAATCTCAGGACCAGCGTTGATGTGAACACCACAGTGTGTTTGTCTCGACATGGAAGAACCGACAGAGTTAACAACACCAACGGTCAAAGCACCTCTGTCCAAACAGTATTGCAAAGCCATCATGGAGTCTGCAGTTTCTCCGGATTGCGAAACAAACACGCAGGTATCATCTCTAAAAACAGGAGATTTTCTGTCCAAGAAATCAGAAGCTAACTCCACGGTAACGGGAATGTCCGTCAATTCCTCGAAAATTGAACGAGTAGCCAAACACGAGTGATACGAAGTACCGCAAGCAATCATAATTATTCTTCTGCATCTTCTGATGGTTGGAAGCCAGGCTCTCAAACCACCCAAGTTGACTGCGTTGTTTTCGAAGTCCATTCTACCTCTCATGGTGTTCAAAGTGGAGTCAGGTTGCTCAAAGATTTCCTTTTGCATAAAGTGCTTGTAAGGACCCTTCATGATTTCGTTCAACTCCATCTCCAAGGTCTGGATCTGTCTTTGAGTTGGCTCATTGGCAGCAATCTTCTTGGCACGGTGAATGTGCAATTCACCATCGTAAACGTGAGCAATGTCATCATCCTCCAAGAACAAAACCTTCTTGGTGTGTTGAATCACCGAGGCAGGGTCAGAGGAGAAGAAGAACTCAGCAGGCGATGGGATTCCGTCTTCGGCAAAGAAAGCTCTGGATTGAGAAGTTCTCAAGTTTCCTTCTGGGTTGTTCATGGGGGTAATGTTGTCTTGTCCGTCAGGGAATTCGACATCGACAAAGTCAACCTTCAACTTTCTCTCAGTCTTCACACCAACCAACAATGGGGAACCCTTTCTGGTACCACATGCTTCACCAGGGAAGTGGGAAGACTTGACCAACAAACCGTAGGAACCTTCCAACTCGTACAAGACTTGTTTGGTCAAGTCGTTCAAGTCCAAGTTGATACCCTCCTTAAAGTTGGCATCGTAGATGTGCTTGAACAACTTGGCAATACATTCAGAATCAGTTTCGGATTCGAACTGGTAGCCCTTGGATTGCAACAAAGTTCTAATTTCTCTGTAGTTGGTGATGATACCATTGTGGACAATGATAAACTCACCCGTAGGGTCAGAGCGGTGGGGGTGACAATTGCTGTATTCAGGCTGACCGTGAGTGGCCCATCTGGTGTGGGCAATACCCACGTGATTGTCGAAAACCTGGTCTCTGTCGATGTGCTGGTTCTCGATCTCGGCCTTCAAGACCTTGACCTTACCTGGGGTCTTGACGATGATGGCAGAGCCCCTCTCCTCGCCATCGACAGCGATACCGGTGGAGTCGTAACCTCTGTATTCCAATCTAGCAAGACCCTCAATAAGGTTGTCCATGATTTCACCTCTGGTCTTGTCGACCAAGAAGTTCACGTAACCAAAAATTCCACTGATGGGTTAGTATACTTGTAAGAAGATAGGCGCCAGGTGGCTCGAAAACAGGGGTGGGGGAACAACATACCACATTGTAAAAGATTATATAACGAGCTAGTGCTTTCTTATTTCAAGTGAGAATAATGTGCTTCTAGCGGGTGGTTTCAACAATATGTTGGAAATGCAATAGGAAAAATAAAACAAGTTGAAGAAAAAATGTGAATAGCGAGAATCTTATAATAGAAATGAGGAAATGCCGCGCCTAACTTAATTTGTATCAGGACGCATAAGGTTGGTATTCTGCGCATGCTTGAAAAGTTTGGCTTTGGCAAAGGCAATTTGCCAGGTCAGAGCACCTACTTGAAACACGTTTGACGGGCTGAATATACCGATTTAAGCTTGGCTGGGCCCCCGGGTGCATGAGAAGCTTGCGCGTGCGCTTCTCACTTGAAACAAGGGGTGTTTCAGAATGCTTCTTTGCCGTCACTTGACGTCAGCTGCTACAGGTTTAAACAATGACTAGTGCTAGCGCTGTACCTCGAGTCACTTGCATGGAACGCATACGAAAAAAAGCGTTTGGGTGGGAGGGACATGGACTGTCTCCCGTCCTGTATCGGAGATCATTTAGCTGTTTCGGGACATTATGTAAATACGCATTAGGCCAAAAGTGGCGGAGCTCGCATAGTATCCGGCATTTTCCAGAACATATGCCCCCGCATCCGAAAGGGCCAAGGAACACACTCTCCCACCCTGATGTCAACGAATAGCAATCCATTTTCAAGAAAAACTGTTTAGCTACTAGTCTGTGGAGATGGAAAAAAAAATGCCCAAAAGAGAATTTACTCGTAAATTGGTCCGTCTATATTTAGCCATACCGGGTATTCTTTTTGGCCTGGTCGGACGTGCCGCGCGCCCCGCCGAGCCTACACTGGCGGCCATCTGCGCTTACCTCGTTTCGTTATATTTAGACATAGTCTATGGCTGATATTGGAACGGCCTGAATCCGCACCACGTGATTGGGCAGCACACTTCTATTCTCGATAAGTATAGCACTCATTGGTTTATGAACACACCTGGTGCCTTTTTCCATGCCATTACAATACCGAACCAAAACCCTCTCCAGCTACTTTTTTGAGGTACATTGACTGTAAGCATACCACTGCATAAACAAATAAGCTCCTGATAATAGAACCGGCTACACCGACCCAATAGTGAATTGCACTGCATTCATACGGAATTTGTACTGGATCTTACAGATTCTGAACTCGATTTGCACTGAATTTGCACTGATTCTGCACAGACTCAAAGTTACCCACTGAACTGAGTATTACATTAAAAGTACCTACAATGGGGATACATGTGGAACCTAATTCTTTATAACACCTTGTCTTTTCGGGCAATTCGCTTTACCAAATATCTCCGCCTATTTTTTGTCTTTATCTTCTCTACAGTCTCTGTCTTTTTGTCTTCTTTGTTGTCTCTTTTTTTTGTCTTTTTGTCTTTTTGTCTTCTCTGTCGTCTGTTTGTTTGTTGCCTGTCTCTGCCTGTCCTGTCTAGTTATTTGCAGTTCTCAATGGGCTTCAGAATACGCACCAAATCTGGCCCCAGATTTCCGCGCACAATTAAAGTACTTCATAGTCATCTCATACCGAATGTGGAGAACCTCCTTGTTCAAGGGTAACCTGTGTTGGTGTCGGGCACGGTCACGTGGTGCTTTCACTCATGGCATCCGGTTTCAGTCTCTGAGACTTCCGAATCTCCCCGTAGCTCCAGTCATCGTCAAGAAGAGCCCCAAAGTCGGCCACAAGACTCTTCGGAGAGCCAACCAAATGGAAAACAGAACCACAGAATCCGTAATAATCTCGCTTTTGTCGAAATACAACAATAGACAGGTGGAGCCCAACGAGCTCCAGAGCTACGTCAAGCCTGTGACGTCCATTTCCCTTGGAGAGGTCATAGACTTGACTAAAGCCACCCAAATTCTCCAAAACAACGGGCTACACTTTAGTGTGGTGGTGGAAGACGAGGTCATCAATTGGGTGGTATCCAATGATGTAGAAAAGCATAATCTCATGATTTTGGCCAACGGAACGTTGGTCGGATGGGGCCTCACTGAGGACCAGATGATGAAGGCATATGTGCCAACATTGATGGGTGCCGTAACGTGTGTTTACGAGCCAGAGAGTGAAGAAATGGACTATATGGATTTGGGTGGGGTTAACGTCAATGAAGAAGGTTCTTTTATGCAGGGCGACGTTTTGATTATCCAGGGCCAATCTGAGCACCAGAAGATGCTTGAATTGGCTGCGTTTGCCATTGGAGTATCGAGGTCCACAAGGTTGTCGATTCTAGAGGAGAGTTTGGATAAGCATATCCAGTTGACCAGAGCGAACAGCGAGGTGTTGAGCGAAGGCTTATCGTTACGGTCCAAGGAAGCAGATGTGTTGAAGATCACCGGTAGGTTGTTCCTCCTCCGAGGCAAATTGAATCTTTACTCTGAGTTGATCGAGACGCCAGACCTTTACTGGACCGAGCCAACACTCGAAAAAATCTACGAGTCGGTGAGTCGTCGACTTGACATCCAGCCACGCATCAGTATCATGAACCGCAAGTTGGACTACGTGACTGAGGAACAGCGAGCACTTCTTAGTGTTTTAAACGAAAAGAAAAGCACGCGGCTCGAATGGATCATCATCATACTAATCATGGTGGAAGTATGCTTTGAAACAGTGCACTTTGTTGAGAAGTACAGCGACCATGCCAGAGGTGAGAATACCAAGTGAGCATGTGAGCATACTAAATGCGCACTCTAAATGAGCATACTAAATGAGGACACTAGTGTGCATGCTAGTGAACATGCTAGATAGTGAGCATTTCCGAGACAGGGCGAGGCGGCCAACGGTGCGCACACGTGACAATTGTTCCGGCCGCCAATGATGTGCGGTGTCTGTTATCAGTTGGATGCGGATTGACAGTCTCATGCGTAGAAGACTGTGCGGAATGGGCGAGCGAGCCATGTGGTTCTGGCCAAACCTCTTTACGAACACATGAACTGAACAGTCCACATCTCCCGGTTTTCCTCCGACACTCTTCGAGATACAAAGTCACGGCCTTTGCCAACTTTTAAGGCAGCCATTCATCTTCCCGGCTTCATGGCTCGTATCACTTGTGCCATTGTCACCTTGGGCAACGGTGAGAATATGCCTGTCGACCTAGAATGTCAATGAGGTTGCGCACATTTTCTTGGCCATGGATGGAACGGAAGTGAACAATCAATTGGAGGGGACTCCGCCCTAGAAATAATGGATGAACGCGTCCTGCAGGCAACCACCCGGGGCCCCTTCATCCAAATCCCCTTTTACACACTCTTCAAACTTGCACATAGTTCCTATTGATCGAGGTAGCACTAAAATCCTGTCGTCAGAGAGGCGCACGTAAACAGACATCGCGGGCCTGCACAGAGCGCAGGCCTAATCTTAATCTCCCGCAAATGAGCTTGAGCGACGTACTGCACATCGGCGGCTGCTAGGAGATTTCGCAAGAATTTGTAAATGCCTGTCCTGCGTCACATGAGAAACTTGCATGAGTTCTGCCTCTGGTGCTATAACCTGAGCTCATGCGCATACAGATATATTAGCCTTCTGACTCTTGAGCCCTGCGAGCCGTTAATTTTTTCCTCCGTGCTTTAGGTAGCTTACTTCCTTCGAGTGCTCCTTTTTCTTTATTTTTCTCTGCCTTGGTGCCTTTTATTTCTCTAGTGCTTGCTCGCTAGCATCACATATAATTCCCCTAGCATATCTGCTGTTCTAGGCATCTTGAGCCTGCTTCAATTCTCACATCCATCATGATTTCCAGAAGGGATGCATTCATCGAAAACGAAAAATACGACTCCAGTTTGGTGCTCGTATACACCATAGCGTCTGCGGGAGTTTGGATTATGGTGCCCGGTTTGGCATTTCTTTACTCTGGCTTGGCCAGAAGAAAATCTGCCTTGTCCATGATTTGGATAGTCATTGCATGTTCATTTATCGCCACATTTCAGTGGTACTTCTGGGGCTATTCCTTGGCGTTCTCTGCATCCAAGAACAATTTCATAGGAAACCTTAAATTCTTCGGCTTTAAGAACATCGTGGAACAAAGTAACCCTGACAAACCGTTTCCGGAGTTGGCTTATGCCTTATTCCAGATGCAGTTCCTCCTTGTGACCGTGGCCATTATGGGAGGAGGCTTGGTGGCTGAAAGAGGCCGCTTCATTCCTGCGTTGATCTTTATTTTCTTGTGGAGCACGGTGGTGTATTCTCCCGTGGTGTACTGGATCTGGGGCGGAGGCTGGGCCTCTACCTGGAGAGGAGGAGCACTTGACTATGCTGGAGGTGGCCCCGTGGAAATTCTCTCGGGCGTCTCGACTTTTGTGTACTCTGCGTTCATGGGCCGGAGAAACGAGAACCTCATGATCAACTTCAGGCCGCACAACATCTCCACCATTTTCTTGGGCACGTGTCTTTTATACTTTGGATGGTTGTTCTTCAATGGTTTTTCCTGTGGAAATGCCTCGGTTAAAGTGCCCTATTCCATGATGAATACCCACTTGTCTGGAGCTTTTGGGGCCATTACCTGGTGCCTCTTGGATTTCCGCTTAGAAGGCAAGTGGTCCATGGTGGGAGTGTGTTCCGGTTGTATCTCCGGGTTGGTTGCAGCCACGCCAGCGTCCGGGTTTATTCCTCTTTGGGCCTCGGTGATTTTGGGTGTGGTGGCCGGAATCGTGTGTAACTTCCTGACGCAGCTCAAGTACTTGTGTCACGTGGACGACTCGCTTGATGTTTTGGCAGAGCACGGAATCGCGGGTATGGTGGGTCTACTCTTCAACGGAATCTTTGGCTCCTCGGCAGTTGCGGGCTACGACGGAGTCACTGACCACGCAGGCGGATGGATCGACCACAACTGGAAACAACTCTACATCCAGATAGTATACATTCTCGCCACCACGGCGTACTCGGGCGGTGTCACTGCCATCTTGTGTTTTGTCATCAACAGCATTCCCGGGTTGCAATTGAGAGTTGACTACAATGCTGAAGAGCAGGGAGTGGATGAGGACCAGATCGGAGAGTTCGCGTATGATTACGTTGAGGTGCGCAGAGATTTCTTGGACTGGGGGATTCCGCAACAGGACCACACAGAGCCCAGTACTCCACCTAACCCCGAGGAGGTGTTCCAGGCCGTTGAGGGATCGTCGTTAAGTAATGATGATGGGCGGTCGGCCATAAACTCCGAGAAACAGGATTAGGTGGGGGCTGCAAAAGACGGCATTCTACGTGTACCATAGGGCAGCGCACCGTGAAACACTCACTCAAAGCATATAACGGCATAAATATAAGGACATTTTCGAGCCACGAGCAGTCGCAGGCCTGACTCATATTACTGCATGTGCAATAGACTGATTAGGTGCAATGTATTCCACATAATGAGCACAAAAAAAATCAGAAATAAAAAATGAAAAATAGAATCGTATAACCACTCCATGGTAAAACCTGCGGTTTCCAATACAAAGCCATTGTAGCGTATTCCCACGAGTGGTTGCATTCACTTTCCTTTTTATATCCGGGTCATGTGACCTCGAGGATCTCCGCTTGTGCGAGACATTCCTTGCATGATGCCTGCATATACTGCGAAAAACCTCTGAAAATTCTGACTCAACCTCTAACCCTGGCCTACTTAAATACTTTCGCAAGCTCTCCCTACATTTCACTACTTCTAGTATTTATTCACCATGCTTCGTTTCATAAGGACGAAACCACACACACTTGCAGGCCGCACGCCCGCCCGCCTCAGCAATCTTGCCAAACAATGCAGATATATTAGCACTACAAAGCAACAGAATGCTATCATGAGTCACACCTCTGAGGTCCATGAGCAAAGAAGGCCTCACCCCGCCCCTTCATTCGACGCCGGCCCAGAGAAGAAAAAGACTCCTTCCAAGAATGTGGCCATGGACGACTCGTTCATTGGCTTGACTGGAGGTGAGATCTTCCACGAAATGATGTTGAGACACAACGTCGATACTGTGTTTGGCTACGCCGGAGGAGCCATTTTGCCTGTTTTCGACGCCATCTACAACTCCGACAAGTTTAAGTTTGTTTTGCCAAGACACGAGCAAGGAGCTGGCCATATGGCTGAGGGTTACGCTAGAGCCACCGGTAGACCAGGTGTGGTGTTGGTTACTTCGGGACCCGGAGCCACCAACGTTATCACGCCCATGCAGGATGCCTTGATGGACGGTGTTCCCTTGGTTGTCTTTTCGGGCCAAGTCGTCACTGCCTCCATCGGTACGGATGCCTTCCAGGAAGCCGATATTGTAGGTATTTCCAGACCCTGCACCAAGTGGAATGTCATGGTCAAGAACGTGGCCGAACTTCCGAAGAGAATAAATGAGGCCTTTGAGATTGCTACCACCGGTAGACCCGGCCCGGTTTTGGTCGATTTGCCCAAGGATGTCACGGCCTCTATCTTGAGAGAGGCTATTCCTGTGAACACCACCTTGCCATCCAGAGCATTGTCTCAAATCACGAAACGTTTCACCACGAAGTTCACCACGGAGGCAATCGAAAGATCCGCCAAGCTCTTGAACCAGGCTAAGAAGCCTATTCTCTATGTGGGTGCTGGTATCCTCAATAACCCCAAGGGACCAGAATTGCTTAAGGAGTTGGCCGACAAGGCCCAGATTCCTGTGACCACTACCATCCAAGGTTTGGGAGCCTTTGACCAAAACGATGAGAAGTCCATGGACTTCTTGGGTATGCATGGAAGTGCCGCAGCCAACTCTGCCATGCAGAATGCTGACTTGATTGTGGCTTTGGGTGCTAGATTTGACGATAGAGTTACTGGTAACGTGAGCTTGTTTGCACCTGCAGCCAGACTTGCAGCCGAGCAAGGCAGAGGAGGCATTATCCATTTCGAGATCAGTCCTAAGAACATCAACAAGGTGGTAGAGGCCACCGAAGCTGTGGAGGGCGACGTCACCCGCAACTTGGCCTCTTTCCTTCCGTTGGTTGACACTGTTAAGGAGAGAAAGGAGTGGTTAGGCCAGTGTCAAGCTTGGAAAAAACAATACCCTTATGACTACATGAAGGAAACGCCCGGATCGAAGATCAAGCCCCAGACCTTGATTCAAGAGATTTCCAAGCAAGCTCACACCTACGGCAAAGAGGTGATTGTTACCACTGGTGTCGGACAGCATCAAATGTGGGCCGCACAGCACTTCACATGGACCAAGCCTAGAACGTTCATTACTTCTGGTGGATTGGGAACTATGGGTTACGGATTGCCAGCAGCCATTGGAGCACAAATCGGTAAGCCCGATGCCATTGTCATCGATATCGACGGAGATGCTTCTTTCAATATGACGCTCATGGAGTTGTCGTCAGCAGTACAGGCCAATGCTCCAGTCAAGATTTGTGTTTTGAACAACGAAGAACAAGGAATGGTGACGCAGTGGCAGTCGCTTTTCTACGAGCACAGATACTCGCACACGCACCAGTCCAACCCCGACTTTATGAAGTTGGCCGAGGCCATGGGTGTGACCGGTGTGAGAGTCAGTACGCAGGAAGAAATGAAGGAGGGAGTCAAGAAGTTTTTGGACTGCAAAGGACCTGTTTTGATGGAGGTGTTTGTCGAGAAGAAGGTGCCAGTGTTGCCTATGGTTCCCGGAGGCAAGGCTTTGGACGACTTCATCATCTACGATGCCGAGGTTGAGAAACGGGAGAAGGAAGTTAGAGCCCAGAGAACGGGGGGCCAGCATTAAGTGAAGTACTAGATGTTTTGGTAATTCAGTGCATCGGGTGTATTTACCGCATGTGCTGAGATCATTCAATTCCACAATTCAAATTAGACATGCAAGAAGTTATGACATAAATACAGCTACACTCGATACATACCAATCGTTATGACTCTATAGAAACCACTCTTGAGATTTTCAAAATACTTAGATTAGCTATAAGATTTGAATTTACTATTCTAACATTGTCGGCAAAGTGTTTCTTAAAGTGACCATCTTAAAATGTGCGTTTTTTATTGTCCGTCTTAAAGTGACCGTTTTTAACTAGTTTGTCTGCAGTCCACATTACAAAGTTTAAAGTTCAGTTTGAAAGAGACCAGGAACAAAAGCGCCCAGTCTAATAGATCCAACCTTAAGTTGGCTGTCCTGCACACTCCCCTTTTCTTGGCATCGCTCAAGTCAATTTCCAAGCGCTCCACCAACCGGCCTCTCTACATGGCAAGTCGGTGGAATGTTCCGGTATACTTTTGGGGCTGGGGGAGGAAGGTCGCGTGCGGCGCCTCCGGTCACCCGAGGACCATTTTCTGGGGTAACTCGATGCGCGACAACCATATATTTTGTTAGTCAACTAGGCCACTTCGGTAAAACCCTCCGCCTTTCTATCGTGGTTTCGGTTCCTGATCAATACTTTCGACTCGAGAGAAAGCAGAAACCTCTTTTCACTTGATAGCTTAAACACCGCCAAAGACACGCCCCCATTGCAGCACACCCGTAGCTAGCGCCCATAGTTTTCATCATGGTGGAGCAAAAAGAAAAGGCGGAAGACGGTGCCGAAATCCGTTACATCAACACTCTGTACGGCTACCGGGTCTCTCAGGCATGTGACCGGTGCAGAATGAAAAAAACCAGGTGTGATGGAGGGACGCCTTGTGCCAAATGCAAGGCAAATGGCTTCGAGTGCCTTACCTCTGACAAGCTCACACGCAAGTCGTTTCCCAAAGGGTATACGGTGAGTTTGGAGAATCGCGTCAAGGAGTTGGAGGAGGCCAAGAGCAGGCTTGAGGCTCAGGTTGCACAATTATCTGAGGGGAGTGGGGCTCATGAGTTCCCAAGTCAGAATGTTCAAAACATCCAAAATGGAGCATACACGGATGACCAAAATGTAAAGAAAACCAACATGGAGGCTAGTGGTGAAGAAAAAAGGCGAGATGAACCGCAATCGACACGAAGAAGAAATCAAACCATACAGTTGAACAACCCCATTGACAAGATATTCAATTTAAACCAGAACGGAGTCATCATAGGCAACGATAACTTGAACTTCGAGTCCCAATTCAATCACCTACTCATTAACCTCAACCTTCCTTTTTTGAAGATCACCAACTCCCATAACTACCTTTTGAATGACCCTGACTCGTATTTATACCACCCGTCTTACGCCAAGTACAATGCCTTCCACAACAAGGATTTGGGGGTGATCTACAATCCATTGACAATCAAAAAGAACGACCCCCGCGTGGTCAACGAAAACCTTCCCACCGACATCTATGAGCTCTTCATCAACCTCGTCAACAACTTCAAAAACATCTTCAAGTCCAAAAGAGAATTGGATCAGCAAGTGACCCAGTTTTTCTTGAACTACAACACGTTTGTGCCCATTCTTGATTACAGACTGTTTATGGAGAGTTATGATGCTTTTCACACCATGTACCCATTTATCTTTACCTATGATGATGCCACAATCAATGGGTTCAATCTTCTATCGGACGACTATCTCGTGGTGGACAAGTATCTCATGGTGGTGATCCAGATATACGCCATGGTACAGATGAGTGACCCAACGCTTAATTTGAATCTTTTGTTAAACCATGAAACGCCCTCCTACAAAATCAATTACAACAAGAAGGAAGCAAAGTCTAGTGTCAAGTCGCTCTATGATTTCCTTCCATACCTCAACATTTTCCATGTGTCCATTGACCAATTGCAAACATATCTTTTGTTTTTTTATCACTCATTATTGACTAATAACAAGGAGAAGTCGCTTCTTCTCTCGTCTCTTATCAATGCATTCATTGGCATTCTCGGGGTGAATTTGAATGTCAAAAATCTCTTTTTCAATGACTTGTCGCTATCTCTTTCCCAAAGAAGAGACCGAGTGAAGATCTTCTGGAGTTTCAAGGTGCTTCTAAAATTGTTCAATTTGAAATTTGGTTACAAGCCCAGCATCAACACCACAGTCATCAACCCAATCACCATTGAACGCTACTTTGAGTTGACCCCAGAAAAGCTAAGCCAGCTCATTGATGATCCTACAAAAGGAGGTAAGGTGGACAGATTATTCAACACACTCCTCAAGCCAAGTGTTGAGTTCTTGAACCTAATGAATATCATCATCCCATCGTCTTTCTCGCCCAACTACTACCAGTACTTGAAGAGTGATCGACAGGAGGGTGAATTCCACCATAATAAGAAAACTTCAAGCAATAAATTGGACTGGATCCTTAATGATGACGATGGAGACGGAAACGACGGTAATTTGAACTACAACTACTCGCAGTTCTTGACCATTGACAAGAACTTGTCTAATTGGAGGTATTCGTTGAAAAATCAGTACTTTGATAGTGAGCCTTTGGAGAAAGTCATGGGTTTGGTTCGTCTTTCGGATTTCTCAGAGAGCTCGCTATACAACCGAATCTCTTTTGAAGGTGACAATACCTTGCGGATGTATGCTCTATCCCAAGAGGCCCTTATGCACTATTCTAACTTTGGACAGCCCGACGTGCATACGGCAATACAATTGATCAAGATGCAGCTCAACTTCCACTATCTCTTGATCCGGTCCATGAACTACCTCAACTTTGTGATTGACCGTGAGCTCACCCAGAGCTATTACGTGAAGATCGCCAATATTTCCCGAGAAGTATTAGCACATTTCATCATCATCTTTGAGCATGTGGGCAATTCCAAAAGAGAGCAAACTATGGGCATGAGTGAATACGATAACTCCAGCCACCTCCACTCGAATATGGGGCATCACGATGCTCTCTCGGTGAGTAATTTGGACATGGACGAGGATGGATTCGTGATCAATGACTTCTCCATGAAGAGAAGAAAAACGCACCAGAACAAGAAGTCCAAGTTTTTCCCAGGAAAAGAAATCCCCTACTCTGCATTCAATTCCATGCTCAACGCTCTTTCCTTGACCATGATCAACTTCAAGAAGTCCATCATTTTGCAGATGCTTTACTTGCTCATTTGCAACTTGAAGATAGCAAAACGAGGTGGTGTGATGAGCACCGATACTCTTTGGGTGCTCAACACCAGTATCTCACTTTTCATCCGGGTGTTCATCAACTACCAACCCAATGCCAACAACTTTCTTGAAGCTAGCGCGTTACGTGAAGACTTTTTGTTCACCAAAATCTTGAATGACGAATTAAAAACCGAGTTCTTGAATGACAAGGCAACCTACCTTTCTTCTGATACTTTCCACCAGGGCCTTGACAATGATCTTGAAATCGACTGGGACGATGAGCATATGGATGAAGACTTGAAGTACTTGAAGATATTGAAGTACGTCCAGTACAAGACCAATAGCTTATACAATCGGTCCGGCAAAATGACCAATGCGAGAGAAAACAAACTGCCAATGAGCCCCATGGTCACAATGGAGTTGAGTTCCTCCAGGGATCCCAAGTCTATGGGTTCCTCTATGGTTCAGCTTCCACCGTTGGTATACCATGCATCAAACAGCATGTCTCCATCGAACATGTCGCCGTCATATGGCCTGCTTAATAAAATGATGCTCTCCAGCTATGGTGCTAATGGAAACATTGGAGCTCCGAACCAGGGCTACATGTCGGGGGAACAGGAGGACCCAACAGAGCAGATCAAACGAGAGCAAACGGCCAACGAATTGATGCAGTTGAAAAATGGCGGCCGAGACCTGTGTTAGATCGTTGTTTCTTTCGTTCATTCATTCATTTGTTCTATTTTTCTTTCTTTCTTTCATCCGTTCATTCGTCCTTTCTTTATATTATTTAACGCTTCGATTCTATAAATTACTCTGGGCCATCGATGATGCACTTGACTGCTCCAGAGCCTTTACGCACCTCGTCGTAGGCCTTGATAGCGTCCTTGAAGCTGAAACGGTGGGTGATCATGGCCTCGAAATCAATCAATGCATTCTCCTTTCCGTTCTTGTAGTTCTCGTCCAAAATGTCCACGGAAGTCTTGTAGTCATTGTATCCGTAACGGAAAGAGCCGTACATGGTCAATTCCTTTGTGGCGAATTCAGTGATGGGGAACTTGACGTAGGAGCCAGCATTACCAACCTGAACATAACGGCCATTAGCCTTCAAGGCAAGAACACCTTGCTGGATACAGGGCTCGGCACCGGTACATTCCAAAACCACATCTGGTGCAACTCCAGCAGGCAAGGCCTCAGCCAAAGTTTGTGAGCTCTTGGAGTTGAAGGAGTGGGTGGCCACACCAATATCAAGGGCCATCTTCAATTTGTTGTCGAAGATGTCGACAATGGTGACAGAAGCAGCACCGAACTTTCTTGCAACGGCAGCAGCAAGCAAGCCAACGGGACCTGCACCGAACACCACGACGTTGTCGCCGAATTTGATGGAGGCAGTTCTGGAAGCATGCACACCAACGGATAAAGGCTCGACCAAAGCACCCAATTCAAGAGACACGTGATCTGGCAATTTGATCAAGAAGTCGGAAGGAGACTTGAAGTATTTGCAAAGTGTTCCTGGAGGGTTTGGTTCTCCCTCTTTGGAGTTTGGGGTGGCAGCAAAGCACATGTGAGGACACAAGTTGTATTTACCATTCTTGTATTCGTCACTCAACCGGGATGGCACACCAGGCTCAATAGCAACCCTGTCGCCCACCTTCAAGTTAGTAACGCCCTTACCAACCTCGGCCACAACACCAGAAGACTCGTGACCCAAGACCATTGGCTTGGTCAACACGAAGTCTCCGATTCTGCCGTGGGCGTAGTAGTGGATGTCGGAACCACAGATTCCAGTTTTCTTGACCTCGACAATGACATCATTATCGTCGGTGATTTGGGGAGCGTCGTAGTTCTCGAAAGAAATATCGTCAACCTTGTTCAACACGAGAGATGGGTTAGATGGCATTTTTGATGTGTGAAAGTAAGGCCGAGAAAGAGTCTGTTGAAATGATGAAAATTCTGCGCTATATGCGCCTCTTATAATCCATGAAATGCGGGGGTGGGGTGATGTATATTTCGGGAAGATTAGCGCATCAATCCTCCACTCTCCAAGGCGGCCGCGCAACTTCACTTATTTCGCTCATACACAGGTTTCGGTCAAGACCCATGCATTTCCCCGGAAAAGCTTCCTTGGACCCAAACCAATGCACTTACACCAAGTTGCAGGAATTCCTTTTCGACTAATGGACTTTTTTTCTTCACATTTATGTTTTAGAGTTTCTCCTTAATTATGTTCTAGCGTGTCCCCACAATTACGCCAATGTTTCCTCAATAGGTACTGCCTGGTAAAGAAGCAAGCACGAATAGATCATAGTGCGCATCGGATGATTCACGAGAGGCAGACCCAAGATAAGTTAGTAGCGGCCCAACTAATTTATGGGGTTTCAGGGATAAATATTGTGACGTACGCCCAACAATTCATTCTCAATTCATTCAAAATTCTTTCAAAATTCTTTCAAAATTCTTTTTTCAACTTGTCATTCAAACTGTCACGAAACTGTGTGTGTGGAGTCAAGAACCCTCTCAATGGAACCAAAGAGTGCGATGTGCGTCATATAGCATGTTTCACGCTATTTCTTTTGGACGGACCTCTCTCGGCCAGACAATAAGTAGGATACATTGATCTCCCCACGTGACTCGTTTTGATCTTCTGGACCGCAATTTTCAAGTAGCTTTTCTGGTATCTCCTCCTTTGGACGCATACTGCATCTGGGCACATGATCCAGCCATTCCAACCAAATCCTCGGTCTATAGCTGCCTGTCATTCCTAAGCTCTCTTATAATGGGTGATTTTCTCTAAGCTTAACTCCGACCCACCCAATGGGGTGATCATGCATTTCTTTTTTCAACTTGGTATTAGCTCCTGTTTTTTACCATATTTCTGATCTTAAACAGATGATTGAGTGTCTTCAAGAAACTCAATCACGGTACAAAACTTGTAACTGAATATATTATATTATGTGGAATTTGTGACAAAGCTAAGTTTCAAAACATTGTACGAGCATCCCTTCATTGATTGGAGCTCACCCAAATCTTAGACCCACTGTGGGCAGTCCACTACCCATGCGGCAATTTGAGCCTACGACTACCCAAATAGCTGGGAGCTTACCCAAAAGAGCTGGTTGCCACCTAAGCGTGGTAAGCTCCCGGTTACTCTAGAGTGACTATGTTTCCGCAACGCCGTTAGTTATTTAAACAGACCAGTTTCCTCCCTTTGAGGATTCATCAACGAATACAAATATCCATATAAAATAACAGACGTTCCAAAATTATCCTTTTCAGACTCAGAAGGATTTGGGGCCCCTCTGGCCTGCACGCTCTGAGATCCAATCTAAGCATCAATGGGACGAATTCTAATATATTAGGTTACCTTTTTGTTGCCGACCTCAGCGTTGAGTTCTGAGGAGGCTGGTTTCAATGTACTCTGAGACTTCATTGATTCGCAGCTAAATGGTCTACACCTGGCCCAATTATGAAATACCACATCAACTTCGATCGTTATTTGGGAGATTTCACCTCCCCCCACCCTCTCCCAATTTCGAACATTATCATCAAGAGCTCTTTATCGGATTCATACATGTGACGATTAAATGTTCTTAACGCAAGTGTAAGTGCATATTCCCCATTGGTATTATAAACCACAAAATTTTATCCAACATCAAAGGTTCCGTGGTCTAGTAGGTTATGGCATCTGCTTAACACGCAGAACGTCCCCAGTTCGATCCTGGGCGGAATCATTTTTGACGCGTTTTTTTCTCATGTGCTTTGCCCAACATTCACAGAGGCGCGCGATCTTTGGGAAGCGAGGAGAGATTGGTCTCCGTGTACTCTCTTTGTATGCCCCAAAGACGCACCATATCCAATCTGGACGAAAGTTTCGGCATGCTCTCAGTTGCATGTGACATCACGGTGGCAAAAAGTACTCTTGAAAACCCACACTAAACAAAAGTCCGTTGGCCTCCTCAAATTACCAAAAAAAATAAATAGCTTGGCGCTAAGTCAAGGGCCCCCCGCATTTATCAAGGGGTAGAATCTAAGTTGGGGGCCAAGAATCTAGTGTGCGGCGGACGGGGCTACATTACCTCATCAGAAATTTGAACTCAACAGCAACTTTTTCTCAACCTTCTCCGCACTATATATATTGAAACCCAACCCCTCACTTTTTACAAAAAGTCCCCCAAACACCATTTATCGATTTACTATCGGACAACAATGGCTCAATTGACTGTCCCTGTTGGAAAAGCCAAGAAAGGCGAAACAGCTCCAAGAAGGGCCACCGCCCAAAAAAGCGAAGCTTTAACTAAGCCCATGAACACTTCGGGTACCACCTTGCCTGAGTACATTAAGGAGTCCGTCAAGAGAAACGGTAATCGTAAATGTATGGGCTGGAGAGAATTGCTCGAAGTCCACAACGAAACGAAAAAAGTCAAGAAAGTTGTAGATGGCGAAGAGAAAGAAGTCGACAAAAATTGGACTTTCTACGAATATTCCTCTTACAAGTATCAAACTTACAACGAGGTCTTGTCCACCGTTGAGAAGTACTCTCGTGGTCTTACTGAAATTGGCTTGAAACCCGGTCAACAAGACAAGGTACACGTCTACGCCTCCACTTCCCACAAGTGGATGAAGACTTTCTTGGCAGCAACTTTCCAGAACATTCCAATTGTCACTGCCTACGACACTTTGGGTGAGTCTGGTTTGATCCACTCATTGGTTCTGACTGAGTCCAACGCAATCTTCACTGACAATACACTTTTGAGCACATTACTCAAGCCCTTGCAAGAAGCTAAGCACGTGAGATATATCATCCATTCGGAAGATATTGACCCAGAAGATAAGAGAAACGATGGTACTATTTATAAGGATGCCGCTGAAGCTAAGAAGGAGATTTTGAAGGTCCGTCCTGACATTAAATTCTTCTCTTACGACGAAGTCATAGCTCTTGGAGAGAAGGTTTCGGATCCAACCAACCAAAAGGTTGAGCCCTCCGACATTTGCTGCATCATGTATACTTCCGGCTCAACGGGTGACCCTAAAGGTGTTGTGATCACCCACGCAAACATCATTGCTGGCATTGCAGGACCAACTACCATTGCTGGAAGAGATATTGTCAAGCAGGGAGACAGGATTATTGCTTTCCTTCCGTTGGCCCACATTTTTGAGATGGTCTTCGAGTTGATCTGTTTCTGGTGGGGTGGCTGCATTGGTTACGCCAACGTCAAGACCTTGACAGAAGCTTCTTGTAAAAACTGCAAGCCTGATTTGATCGAGTTCCGGCCAAACATCATGGTTGGTGTGGCCGCTGTGTGGGAATCTGTTAGAAAGGGAATCCTCGCTAAAATCAAGCAATTGCCTGGCGTGGTGCAAAAGATCTTCTGGACCGCTTTCAAACTTAAATCAACAATGCAAAACTACAGAATTCCTGGTGGATCCATCTTTGACATTATTTTTAAAAAGGTGAAAGCAGCAACTGGAGGTGAGTTATGTTTCATGTTAAACGGTGGCTCTCCCATCTCTAAAGACACGCAAGTTTTCATCTCTACTTTGATTGCGCCAATGTTGATTGGTTACGGTTTGACTGAAACTTGTGCCAATGCAACTGTTCTTGACTACTACAACTTTGAGTACGGTGTTGCGGGAACAATTGTTGGAAGTGTCACTTGTAAGTTGGTGGATGTTCCTGATGCAGGTTACTATGCAAAGAATAACCAAGGTGAGATCTTTTTGAGTGGAGCCCCAATCACTGGGGAATACTTCAAAAACGAGGAAGAAACCAAGAATGCTTTCACTGAAGATGGATGGTTCATGACCGGTGATATCGGTGAATGGACACCATCTGGAGCATTGAAGATTATTGACAGAAAGAAGAACTTGGTTAAGACTGCAAATGGTGAGTACATCGCCTTAGAAAAATTGGAAGCCACTTACAGATCAAATGCCGTTGTCTTGAACATTTGCGTTTATGCTGACTCCAGCAAGGTCAAGCCTATCGCCATGATCATTCCGAATGAGGCACACTTAAAGAGTCTCCTCATTGACTCGAAGGTGACCACCGAAAACGAGTTGAAGTCTAAGGAACTCAGCGATTTCTTCACCGACAAAAAGGTCGTGAATCTTGTGCTACAAGACTTGTTGTCTACAGGTAAGGCACAAGGCTTGAAAGGTATTGAGTTGCTCCAAAACATCGTCTTGATTGATGATGAGTGGACTCCTCAAAATGGATTCGTCACCTCCGCCCAGAAATTGCAGAGAAAGAAGATTTTGAATGCTTACCAAAGCAAGGTTGATGCTGCTTATGGAAGCAGCTAATACATTGAGAGGTCTAGCCGCTCTGAAGTCTCGTCTCATTTAAGGTGCAATAATTTATTCTATTTCTAAATCAAAACCAATCAGCAGTGAATGATATGAATCTTCAACCGCCGTAGACTCCTTTAAACACTTCTTTGATCTTGCCAATATCCATATTTTCCAAAAGACACAATTGAAGTAAAATACGTGATTTTTGAGGGTTCAAATATCCACTTGCAATCATATATTCGGTTTTACCCTTTGGCACACCTGTATGTGGGATCATACCATCAGTGGCTCTTTTGGAATAGATCACAGGAATATGTCTTGATTCGGAAAGTTCGATGAGGAGATCATTCGTCAGTTCAGGCAACAGCCCAGATCCCATTGTTGCAATGACAATTCCTGGAGGGTTCAATGCCTCTACTGCCACTCTGATGAGCTCAGAGTTTAGACACTGGTGGCCGTAGAAGACAAGGACATTAGGGAATGAACCTGAAAATGGAGCTGGAAGATGGAAGAACCTGCGGCCTGCAGGCAAAAGCGGAGGGAAATAGAAGTTTGGCACTCCACTGACAAAATTTCCCAAGTATCCATGGCCCAATGACTTGAACGTGTCTAAAGAGTTGGCATCCGTCTTGCTTATGTAGTAACCAGACCCGATTTTGTCATTGAGTGTCACCAAGATTCCTCTGTGTCGGCTGTTCTTGTCAGCAGCCACCACACAAGCCTGGAATAAGTTAAGAGGACCATCGGCAGAGGCAGATGTCAGCGGTCTCATGGAGCCACACATAACAACAGGCTTGTCGCCAAGGTTCAAAGTGGAGTCTAAGAAGAATGCGGTCTCTTCGAGAGTATCAGTGCCATGAGTAATGACTATACCATCGAAATAAGGCAATTCCTCCGCCACCTTGTTCCTGAGAATATTAATTTCCTTGTCTGTGATATCCTTTGAGTCAAGGTTGAAGACCTGCTCGAACTCTAACTCACAAGTATGGGACAAGTCAGGCACAGTTGCGAACAACTCCTCAATAGTGGTATCGACCTTATAGCCCGGTTCAGGAACAGCCGTTGCACCCTTGGCTGCAATGGTTCCACCGGTGCCCAAGACTTTGATGACGGGTAATTTTGTAGAGCCAACGCTGGAGGCCGATTCAATGGTACAGATGGAGTTCAGCCGGTACTTAACCTTGAAGACGGGATGGGATGGATCGGTGTTGACCTCTCTGATCTCCAAGTCATCCAAATTTGTGTGGCTCGCCATATTTAGACTTGGAAAAAATTTATGGTTAGCAAAACGTTTTGTATATGAGCGATTTTTTCTAGTTGCAACCCGTTAGCATGAAAGGCATTTTGAATAGCTGCGAGTCATACCCCTCGCTACATGAAGGACATGGATGAGGAAATTCCTTGGCCGGTTTTTTTCCCTTAGAACACGATTTCATGGCCATGTAACGTTTACAACCTTTTGGGGTACTTCACTAGGGAGGCCTCTTAAATTTCTGGGAGGAATTCTCTAAGTTTGATTTTTAAAACGCATTTTTTTTCTGTTGGATAGTGGAATTTGAAGAAGTTAGTTTAATTTTTGCAGCTGAGGGGTGGAACCCCACTTAAGTGAAAAATCAAGTGAAAATTTTTGAAAACGGAATTTACTTCAAATATACTGGAATTCTTGAATTTTTACAAAAGTTTTCCAAAATACAAGATTGGTCTCAGCAGGGAATAGTTTGGAGGTACGAAAATGAAATATGAAAAGAAAACAGTAAAAGGCCCGTACACCGCACCATACTACCTTGAATCTTCCCATACACCGCACATGATTATCAGATAGCCATGGGTTTTTTTTCCAAAGAAGAAAAGGTCGTTGATCCACCTAATAAAACTAAAAGAAAGATTTGCTGGGACTCCCGTGATCGGTTCTTCGAATGTCTTACGCAGAACGGCATCCACAACTCCTTGGATCCTAAGCAAAGTGTCAAGGTGGAGAGTAACTGTGGCAAGGCCCGGGCCGAGTTTGAAGACAACTGCGTGGCGTCTTGGTACAAGTACTTCCAGGAGAAGCGTTATAATGATATCAAGAGACAAATGTACATTCAGCAGTTGGAGGCCGATGGAGCCAAGCCCTTGCCATTCAAGTTAGACAGAAAGTAATGCTTGCGGGTATTAGTATTGTATATAGAATCTAATCGATGAACTTATGAAGAGACTGGCTAATCCGCCTCTATAAATATAGGAGATCCGCCCACTATGCGCTCCCTCTCCTTGTTAGTAATGTCAAAAATGCAACCCCATTCGTAAAGGCCCTTCTCCAATACGAGAAACCCAAGATTCATCTCATACTCGCCGTTGGCCGGAATGGTACCTTCTTTCAAGTATTTTTGCAAAGCACCATTGTAAAGTATGTTTGAGTCGAGGGCCATTTCCTGCTTGCTACCGGCGTTCATGGGAATCGGCACGTGCCTGAACGTTCCGGATAATGGTCGATCTGTGTGATTGACTAATCTGGTGCGCAAGATATAGAACTGCTCTCGCTTCAACTTGTAAGTGTTGTCTTTTCGTTCCATGTTTTCGTCTTCATTGGCTTCACAGATTATTGTTTGGTAGATCAGGACACTCCCTATAGTGAGGAGATTGATCATCGAAGAGCTCAAATGGATTCTCCGAAGATCTATTTCACCTCTTCTCTCATGACTCACGTCTTTAGTGGCCCACGAAGCCTCCAAGCCTTTGAGTAATTCACACCTCACCCAAAAAGCTAGTTGCGCCTGATACTCCTCATCCTCCGTTAACTTGTGGTTCTTGATGTATTGTTTGTTTCTCAACGAGGGTATTCTTTTGTTGACGTCGATTTCGTTTACGCCGTATTTACGCAACGGTAACATGACTCTGGTTGTGGAGTTTGGCGTGATACATTCTTCGGAAACATATTCCTCAGAATGAACCTGACTTTTGATCCGAATGGCAAGCGTGTTCTTCCAGAAATTGCGTATGTCAAGCGCGAGGAAGCAGTAGTCTGATACATCTTGCTGGTTTGACGAGGCGGTCTTGGTGACAAATGCAGAAACAGACACCAATGACTTCTCAGTCAGCATGTCGCCCAGCAGTGAAACTTTGAAGTACGAGGGAGAGAAAGGATATACCTCGCAATTGACTATCTCAGCTGACCGAACCACACTTGTGTTAAAAGGAACAACTAGATTTCTGAGGTATCTTCCACCTAAATCGCTTTCTCTTTTGTTGGCATACTGAAGAAATAACTTCAGGCTCACCATGGATCGTTTTCCAAGCGCAAGCTCAATATGAAGATCTCCACCAGGTTGAATTTCCTTATACTTTGAAGCAATCTCTGTCTTGTTCGTCACCTCAACTGCTCTTTGTTTCAACAACCTCCATTCGAGCTCATAAGTCTCCTCTGCACTGATGCTGGAATATGCTTGGCCGGAATTGAGCTTGGCATTGATGGTGTCAATTGTTGAATCCCAAAGAGAGAATGACAAATAGTTCACCACCTCAAGAGATGTGTTTCTTAGCGTTATTGAATGCTTTTGAAGTTCGCCTTCAAGTAACATGGCCCACCCATTGGCCACCAGATTATCAATGAACGATAATTTCGGTTGTGGACAACTTGCCGTTAATGTGACCGTTTTCGTCGTGACTCTGTCTGCAATGTTTCCATCTGATAAGTTGCTTATCAAAGTTTCGAGAGCAGCTGACTTTTTAAACGGTTCATGTTTTTGATATGTTAGCTTCTCGAATGTTATTGCGTTCTCTTGACTAACAATATTAAAAAACTGTGGTTTGGAGTTTCCAATGGTCAAATTTAACCCAGTGATCATGAAATCCCCGGCGTCTAAAGCACGAAACGAAATGAGGATTTCTGCTAAAGAGTTGGCCGGAATGGTCACCTCGGACTTCAATTCTAAAGTCTCTGGTTCCATCAATACTTTTCGCTTCGTAATATTTCTCCAGTTATGCGTCCTCTCGCGAGTGCTTTCGAAATTTGTGAAGGAGAGAAGTTTAACCAGAGACTCGAGTGTAGCAATCTTGAAGTCATCAGCAGCGACAACTTCTGCATCTTTCAATTTGAGTGGGAAAGCAAATGGGTTTTGCAAAGCGACTTTCAAATGATTTGTCTCGTTCAAGCAGATGACTCGCTCTAAATTCGCTGACTTGGATTTGGTTTGCTCGATTGGATTAAAGAGAACCGCAGAGTCTCCGGGTTTTCCATTCAAAGTATCGTCCAATGAAAACAACTGTGGGGTATTTGCAATATTTTGCGGGACAACGAATTTCAAGTCACGAATGATGAATGGGTCCGGATGGGGTAAATGCACCAGAGAAGACTCATTTTCAAGATACAAAGTGAGCCAGTCGAGCTTCTCTTTCAATTTGATTTGGTCTTCGTTGGGAAGGCAATGAGAGAACCTGGAAAATGTCAAAATACAGAGCTTGGCTAATAAGGAGTAGTCTTGTAACAATTCTGCAATGCGTAGACAAATTTTCAAAAGCGAAAGTTGCAATGTGATCGAGTCGGTATAGTGATTGCTGGCAGAAGCACTCAGACTTTCGGTTGTCGTATCCATGTGGTAAGTTGAGAATAGAATCTCAACAATTTGGGTTATCGATTGCAGTGTACAGAGACCACCAAGGGGCCCTGTCTTCTCAATAGCCAGCAACTTGGGTTGTAAAGCCACAAGTAAGATGCGAAAAATGAAACCTTGCTTTCTGTAGTATCCTAAGTCGTTGTAAATGGAGGCCAATGTACAATATATGCGGCATTGTTCACTGAACTCCAATTGCACCAATTGCAAAGCAAAGATCTTGTCGATTTCATTGAGAATCTCACTTCTTGCTAGCAAAAAGGTGTCCGGGTCTCTATTTCGCTCAACTGGCTCTAATTCAACCATTGAATTGACAATTTGTTTTGTATTTGATGAGCCTGCCAAAAAGACGGCAACCATGAACTTTATGTTTCTCAAAAGTGACTCGACATATACCATATCAGGAACGCAGTCCTCAAGATCTGACGTGCTCAGCTGGTAGAAGTAAGACGAGCGCAGAGTTAAAAACAAAAGTGTATCCACAAGCAGCAGTTGCGATAAGTCTGCGGTGGCACTGGAGGATAAGCTTCCAAAGCTCTTGTTGCTACCCACTGAAGTTCTGGGCGAGGACGTGTGAGTTTTAGACTCTGAAGATGTTTTAGGCGCACCACGTCCAAGCGATAATGACTTGATCCTCAGCACTTGAAGAAGCGGCCAAAGCATAGAATTTTGGACTTGGAAAGGCAAGTTGAGGTACAGTAGCATCAGAATGGCTACGCTCAAACCATCTAGAGAGCTGGCCAACCATAAAAAATCGTCGGCTTTTTTAGTGTTGATGGCAGCATCCGTAAAGTATTGGAGAGCATCTTGCGAGCGTCCTGCCAAAAGATAGAAATTGCCCATGAGTTTGGCCTGTCTTCCTGTTTGTCTTTGTGAAGACTTGACCTTCAGGTCTTTCGTTTGGGAGCTTTGTCCATTCGTGAATGAAACCTTGTAGGACGAGGAAGAATTCAAAGCCTTCTGGGCCTGATTGATGGTCCGTGTTAGCATATTGCTACTGGTCATGGACACAGGCGATCGGAGGGTAATATTTTCGAAGGACGCTGCAAAGATGTCGAGAGCCAGTAGAAAGTTTCTCGAGATTCCACACAAGATAGTTTCGATGGTGGTAATGTTACTCTCAGCTTCCTCTGAGACATGGAACACATCAGTATGTTCAGTGGACAGACCATTTTTCGAAGAGCTCTTGAAGCATATAATATTGTGTACGATAGCGGAGGGAAATTTGCTTTTCAAATGATCAATTGTATCAATGCTAGGTGTAAATGTAGACAGGTGTGCAGCCACGCCCAAGACTATGAAAGTCTTCCGGAAAGGTTCGAACTCATGGAGGTACGAAGACGAGTCATCAACTTGTGACTGTCCTATGTCATATAGTAACCTCCCCTGGGCAAACTCTTGCGGGTTGAAGTATCGGCATTCAGGAATGGGCGCTATGTCTAGAAGCCTGATGTTTGATATGGATGCAATAGCCTCACTGTAGTGCGCATATTCCTGAGGCAGTATGGAACCTATGGGAACAAGGGCGACCTTTATCCGGGCAGGATTTATAAAGTTAAACCTATCCATGGAATGGGAAGGACTCCAGGTGTGCACACTTGTAGCTGATGAAGAACGCGAATTGAAGCTTATAAGAATGCGCCCATGCAAATGCCCTGGTGGTACACCCAGACCTCTGGTTTGGCGTGCGAACATCCACTGAGATTCAACTGACGCCACTACGCTCTCCCCGAGGTTTGATAAGTTGAACACATAGTGCCACTAAGACTTATATACGCCAAATTTATATATATACAGACACAAGCTAGTGGAACGAGAACATAATGCCTGGTCTTTCCTTTGATAATTACCAGCGGAACCACTTCCTTTCCTCCAAAGGGTTTGCACAGCCTAAAGCCACCTCCACAGGTACCACAATCGTGGGGTGTAAATTCAAGGGCGGCGTGGTGATTGCTGCAGATACAAGAGCTACTGCTGGAAACATTGTCGCAGACAAAAACTGTGAGAAATTGCACCGATTGGCTCCAAGAATTTGGTGTGCTGGTGCTGGAACGGCTGCCGATACAGAGATGGTGACACAGCTCATTGCGCTGAACCTTGAGTTGCATTCTATGTGGCAACAACGCCAGCCTCGAGTGATCACAGCCTTGACTATGTTGAAGCAACATTTGTTCAAATACCAGGGCCATTTGGGAGCTTACTTGATCTGCGCTGGAGTGGACCCATCGGGGGCACACTTGATGTCTGTTCAAGCACACGGCTCGACTGACATTGGAGAGTATCAGTCTTTGGGTTCGGGTTCTCTCGCAGCCATGGCTGTTCTAGAGTCTAGCTGGAAGCCAGACATGACCAGAGAGGAGGCTATCAAATTATGCGCAGACGCCATCGAGGCGGGTATCTGGAACGACTTGGGATCTGGTTCCAACGTGGATGTGTGTGTCTTGGAAGTGGGCAAGGATGCAGAGTTGCACAGAAATTACTTGACTCCCAACACAAGGGCAGCCAAAGAGAGGTCATACAAGTTTGCTCGCGGAACCACGGGCGTCATTAGACAGAGTGTTCGTGAGCTTGTTGATGTGGAGGAGACGGTCATTCACTTTGACCGGCCCGAGGCTATGGAAGTTGACGCATAGGACGTACATGCTAAATCGCACGTGAGCTTGAGCACCATTTAAATTAATCTCAGGCGTAGGAGTTCAGAGATCTACGAATTAAGAGTTCAGAGATCTACGAGTTACGGAAGTAAGAGAATAGCAAAGCAAAAGATCAGAGGACATAGATAAACAAGAGTTGTATCCCGGCGCTGGTGATTATACGTCGTAAGGCAGTATATGTGAGATGGATTTTTCTAGAAGTCTCAAGGTCTTACATATAAGACATGCCCAACACAGCCAGTTAGCAGCGCAACCACACCAAACATCTCCAGCCACAGCTCAAATATGGTAGTAAACAACCCCAACAACTGGCACTGGGTCGACAAAAACTGCATTGACTGGTCCACCAAATACTTTAAGGACAACTTGGTCGGACTAGACGCTTCGATCGACGGCAAATCCGTGGCCGTGCTGTCCATCTCTTCCACAGAAGGAGATGTTGAAGTGTGCCAGAGAAAAGGCAAGGTGATCTCCATCTTTGACTTGAGGATTGTGTTGAACATTGAAGGAAAGGTGAGTGCTGACAAAGACTTCAAGGGCAGTATTACGATACCCGAATTGGCATACGATACTGAGGAAGATGAGATTCAGTTCGACATTAGCATTTACAACGAGGACTCCGAGTCCGAGGTCATGAGGCCTTTCACCAGAAAGAACTTGACTCCAAAGATCAGAAAGGCCTTGATGCAGTTTGGAAAGGACTTGATCAGGGAGAATGGGTCGGATATTCAGCTGAACAAGGAAAACACCTCGAATCTTACAAGAGAGAACCAAACCTCTCTGCAGGCCGAACCAGCGGCCAAGGAACAGCCCAAGGCACAGCCCAAGGCAGCTTCTACTACCACCAAGTCAAGTGCTTCTGCAAATGAGACTGAGAACTCCAATGTACCAAAGTACAATACGTCGACGTTACACTTGGAGCCTACTTTCAACACCACATCGGAAGAATTGTTTGTGACTTTGCTTGACCAACAACGGGTGTCAGCCTGGACCAGATCGAATGCTCAGATCGAGGCCAAAGAGGGTACAGACTTTAATTTGTTTGGGGGATCTATCAGTGGAAAGGTCTTGAAGTTGGTGAAGAACGAGCGCATTGTACAGCTGTGGAGACTCGACCTGTGGAAAAAGGGCCACTTTGCCAAGTTGGATATTCAATTGAAACAAGGTGCTGGCGAGACTACTATGGTGGTCAAGTGGTCTGGAATTCCAATTGGAGAGGAGGACAGAGTGAGAGGCAATTTCCAGGATTACTACGTGAGATCGATCAAGATCACCTTTGGGTTTGGTGCCGTGTTGTAATGCAGCGTTGAAAAAAAAAGTTATAATCACAGCATGTATTAGTAATAATGTGGCGACCGTATTGTTTTACCTTATGACAGCGTTACTAATGCAGAAATGAATAACATAATTTCTTATGCATTGGAGGTGCTACTTGTCGGATAATGTAACTGAGTTAGGGAGAAATATCAGGTATATGTGAAACTCAGGATTCTACACAAGAATACAGAGAAGAGGACCCCACGCTGTTTATATACTTCCACCTCTCACAAATGATTGAACTCCCAATTGGTAGTTTTCCCTCCCCGAAAGTGGTGGAAACTGGCTACAGTGCCGGAAGAGGTCCGCGGGAATTTATGCTTAAAGAAGCCGATAGATCTAAGAAAATGATTGCCCGCGCGGAATCTGGTGCAGGAAGTTTTGCCCCAGAACGGCAAATGAAAGCGCTCAGCTTTTCATATATATAAGCGTTGCTCTGCTGTTTCTTGACTCCGCCAAGTATTCTCATAGTTGAAGAAATTCATTGATCATTCAAACCAAAATGTCCACTGCTGGAAAGGTATGTATTTTGCAGCCGATCTGAGGTCTGGCGTCGGGGCAGAAGTTCTGTACCTGTTGCTACCATGGTGGTTATCATGGCCACCCCCCTGTATGATGCAGGTCCACCCCCACTAGAATATAACTAACATCAGACCATCACCTGTAAAGCTGCCGTTGCCTGGGAAGCAGGCAAGCCATTGTCCATTGAGGAGATCACCGTGGACCCTCCAAAGGCCCATGAGGTGAGAATCAAGATTACCAACACCGGTGTCTGTCACACTGACGCTTACACATTATCCGGAGTGGACCCCGAGGGAGCTTTCCCTGCCATTTTGGGACACGAGGGAGCCGGTGTCGTTGAGTCTGTGGGAGAGGGAGTCACCAATGTGCAAGTGGGAGACCATGTCATCGCGCTTTACACTGCCGAGTGTAAAGAGTGTAAGTTCTGCAAGTCCGGAAAGACCAACTTGTGTGGAGCCGTCAGAGAGACCCAAGGTAAGGGAGTGATGCCAGATGGAACTTCCAGATTCCACTGCAAGGGTAAGGACTTGTTCCACTTCATGGGATGCTCCACCTTCTCTCAATATACCGTTGTGGCAGACGTCTCGGTGGTGGCCATTGACAAGAAGGCCCCATTGGAGAGTGTGTGTTTGTTGGCATGTGGAGTGACCACAGGTTACGGTGCAGCCACTGTAACTGCCAACGTCCAAGAAGGCGACACTGTGGCCGTTTTCGGAGCTGGATGTGTTGGTTTGTCGGTCATCCAAGGTGCATCATTGAGAAAGGCCAAGAAGGTCATTGCAGTTGATGTCAACAACAACAAAAAGGAGTGGGCCGAGAAGTTTGGTGCCACTGACTTCGTCAACCCCAAGGAATTGCCAGAGGGAACCACCATTGTGCAAAAGTTGATTGAGATGACCGATGGCGGATGTGACTTCACTTTCGACTGTACAGGTATTGTTGAGATTATGAGAGACGCTTTGGAGGCATGCCACAAGGGATGGGGCCAATCCATCATCATTGGTGTTGCTGCTGCCGGTAAGGAGATCTCCACCAGACCATTCCAATTGGTCACCGGTAGAGTGTGGAAGGGATCTGCATACGGAGGCATCAAGGGTAGAACGCAATTGCCAGGAATGGTTGATGACTACATGAACGGTAAGTTGAAGGTGGACGAGTTCATCACCCACCAACAAGACCTCGACCACATCAACACTGCCTTTGAGGACATGCGCAAGGGTGACTGCATTAGAGCCGTGGTGACCTTATGAATCCCTAGGGGTAAACTCTAGGCACGTTCATGAATAGAATTTACATACCCTTCCATCAATGCCTCATGATACTGTGTGTAAGTTTCTGACCCGTCACACCAAATGTGAAACCAGTAATAGTTCAGTCCAATCGTATTACTATTATTTTCTGTAGAATTGAAGTCCGGTGTTCAAGTGTAGCATATTTTTTCAGTATACAGTGTTTTTCAAAACTATTCAAATGAGCTCGGCAAAATGTTCAAAATACACTAGCAAAATTAAACAAACCAATAATTTAAGGAGTTTCGTACCCCTTTCACTCAATTCCGTTGGCTTTGACCCTTGATTGATATTGCAAGACTCCCAAATGACCCCAAATGTACTGCATATAAGCTCGTTTCAACATTTCAGAATATTAAATTTTAATGAAAGTGGTGTGAAACGTTACCATTGGGGAGTACGAAACATTTTGCCGCATTGGTTATAGTTTCGAAAAACACTGTACAAGTGTAGCGTTATCACTCGTAGTACTGTAGTATACTTATTTGCAGTATTAAACTATAGTACTTTTCCAGGTGCGACATTATTGATTCCAGATGGCCACTGCGCGTCTATCTGCTACACTGCCTAGAATAGATACGTCAGATACTAGATACTAGATACAAGATACATAATATTAATATAAAGAACACGACTATATGTGCACAAACACAACCATCTACACAAACACAAAAACACATATATTGATATATATAGGTAAATCCATATCATACAACGTTTGAATACATTGCTGGCACTCGTCTAGCACTGGAGGCCTCGGATCCGCGATAGAAGTGAAGTCCGGTGGATGGATTATTTCGCGTCTCGGAGTACCCGGCCATGCTGGACCGAGCACTAGAAGTAGGTTTAAATAGTCAGCCAATCTTAATTTAAAAAAACTAAGAGGCTTAAGTAAAACGTCCACCAAACATAACCTCATTCGTAATCTCTTTACTCCCCTTCACTTTGCAAGCGGCCGTGCAGGCAGCTCAGACTAGGGAACGGAGCCGAAATGGGTCCCGCGCTCTGATTGGACACCAAAAATCTTTTTTTCGTCCCTCTATGCTCAGACCTGATTTCGGAGAGTAAATATTCTCTCTCACACTTTCTTCTGCACCTCCCTTCAAGAATAGAAAAATGTTCAGACAATTGGTTAACTCTAGAGCCGTCGCTCCTAAATTCTCCAGATCCTACATCGCTGGTCAATTCACAGGCTCCAAGAAATCGAATGGAAAGTACACCGTCACTTTGATTGAAGGTGACGGTATCGGAGTGGAAATCTCCCAGGCTGTCAAGGACATCTACGCTGCCGCCGACATCCCCATCGAGTGGGAGCCTGTTGATGTCACCCCTCTTTTAATCAACGGTAAGACCACCTTGCCCCAAGCTGCCGTGGACTCCGTTAACAGAAACTTGGTTGCCTTGAAGGGTCCCTTGGCTACCCCTGTTGGTAAGGGACACACCTCCATGAACTTGACCTTGAGAAGAGCTTTCAACTTGTTCGCCAACGTCAGACCATGTAAGTCCATTGTCGGCTACAAAACTCCATACGAGAACGTCGATACCGTGTTGATCAGAGAGAACACCGAGGGTGAGTACTCTGGTATCGAGCACACCATTGTGCCTGGTGTCGTGCAATCCATCAAGTTGATCACCAAGCCTGCCTCCGAGAAGGTCATCAGATACGGTTTCGAGTACGCCAAGAGCATCAACAAGCCCCACATTGTGATTGTGCACAAGGCCTCCATCATGAAGTTGTCTGACGGTTTGTTCGTCGAGACTGCCAAGGAAGTCGCCAAGGAATACCCAGACGTCAAGT